>CM042319.1:20269435-20491935 GCA_023566125.1 Zingel zingel
GACTTTTTCTTTGCCCCTGGGTAGTTTGGAGCATTATAGTAACTTTAATATGAAATAGTCGTCAGAGATATTCACTAAAACATCAACATCATTAGGTCAAAGGCGAACAAAGGTTTTTTGTGCAAAACACAAACATCTATAACATTTTGAAAAGCAAACAGAGGAGAATACTAAATCAATTCAATTCACATGACCATTTAAATGCAAATCCCTGCTGTGATTATTGAAATTTTCACTCATGTGTTGCTAGGCAACAGAGCTGTGGGCTGTTTGGTAGGTTTGGTCTTCGCTGCTTGACCACATCTGTCTGGACACCTTTAAAGGCAAGGTCTTAGACACTCACATAAGAGACTGTGGAGCTGGGTTTGAGGGACTATCCATTTAATCATTAACCAACATCTAATAAAGAAGACTGCAGGGGACATGTTTTGCATTTAGGCAAGCAGCAGCTATCTTGAGGTTAAAGAAAGGTCTTTAGACTGACGAGCACTGACTGCCACCCGAGAAGATGGGCAGCAAAACGAAGGGCTGAGGCTCTCTGAGTTGATGTATCAGTTCATTCTGGAGACAGGAGCATGTAGACTGAGTGAAAAGGCTGACATCAGAGTTAAAGATAGGCTACTAGATTGAATGAGACAATTAAAGCCAATGTTTGGATTGAAGGGCAAGCACTAAGGCTGTGTCTGAGTTCTAGAGCAGAGGAGTTAGGCAGACAGGCAGAGGGACAGTGCAGGAGGCTGTGTCTGAAATGAAAGGGAAGGGTGAAACAGAGGACCAGAGGCTGAGGCTGGTGTGCTCCCCCAGCTCCTAAAGGCTGCTGCTGCAACTACAGCATCAACTGAAACGTGCCTCAATTTCATTTTATAGAGATCCTACTTTATATGGGTCATCAGATGAGGTTTTTGGGGGTTCTTTTGAATTTAGTTTGCTGCATCAAATGCTTTATGTTGTTTTGAAGCTTAAAGGCTGTAGGCTTTCATGGTCTCATGGTTGCTAAAACCAGCAGTATAAAATCTGAACAATCTGACAATTAGTTCTAATTAGTGCAGTAGAATAGTTGTCTTTTCAACAACAGGATATTATTTATTAAACAAAACCAATTAGGCAATTGTCACTTATTTACCTTTAAGGGCAAATTATGTGATTGATTTAAAAACAACCACTATAAAATGTAAATAAAAAGAAATATTTAACAATATTCCACTTATCTGACGTACATAATAAAGAGATATTGATCATAAGTGATAGCTTTGATTTTAGTAGTTGTGAAGTCATTATTCATTGGATGTGCACTGCATGCAACATTAGTGTGATTACTGCAGCTACCCATATTCATATTTTTGTGTGCAACTAATTTCGTTTTGTTCAGTTAAATTTTGTGATAACAAAGGTTGTTGAGTTTAAACAGTGTACATTTTATTTTCCCGTTTAGATAATTGAGCAGACCACAACAATCCTGTTAAAAAATGGTTCATAGACACATTACTGCTGCAGATAATTTACAGTATGGTAAAACAGAACTTTAATTTGTATTTGTATTTTGTAACCATTTCCTCATGCAGGTCTTTCCCTGCTGCCATTTATATTTTACATTTCAAGGACAAACTTTTAAAATGTTCCCTTGAGGAGAAATGGAACACTTGGAAAATATGTCTTTTTTCATGTAGACTTGAAGCATGTATATACAAATCCAACAGCTCAGATCTTTTACTGTACTGGATCTGTACTGTTCAAAGTGACACATCTTGGCAGTCCAGACTGCTCCAATGTTGCTGGGGTTTGACATTTAACTCCCATTGGTGCCTGCTAAAAAAGCATGTACACGGGCTAGAAGGCACTTCAATTTAAACATCCTCCTAATACCATCTGTTTGGCATTGAGACAGTAGCGCTAACACTAACACTAACAATAAAGTCACTTTTGCATGTGAGTAGGTATAAGATAGTCCAAATGAAGAAGTATTGCAGCATTATAAACCACTGTTTCCTGAAGAGAGCCTACATACTTATACATTACAAAGTAATTACATTATGTGCTGGAAGGGAGGTTTCTCTCTTTGGATACTGGATATTTTGTACCCATCACTTTTGCTCTTTTCTAAATTTTAACTTCAGCTTAATGTATTTTTGTGCTGTGCCCCACACCCTTAATATTTTGCCTTGTTAGCCTAGCTGGATGAGTCCAATAGGGTGTAGGTTAGTTCAGCATAATTGGCCGTGTAATATTCCAATCACACACCTCCTACACTCCACTAACTCCTCCAGGGAGGACTCAGAGTTTCCTTTCCCACAGGATTAAAAAGTGACGAGTATGCTAAGGTCACATTAAGTTTAAACATTTTTCTGTGATTTGTTATTATGCAAATGCAGTTGCTTGCTGAATGCAATCAGGCGTATACAGTTCCTGTCTCCCCATGTGGATCACATCCCCATCTGATCCACCTGGTGTTCAAGCGATCAAGTGTTTGTTTGTGCTTCCTCATTTCACCATGCTACACCTGCTTGAGAATAATCATATATCCATCGAGGTTGACCTACCACAGTGACCTGAATGATGGATTATTTAACAGACAGGCAACAGTGTGTCCCCTACCTCAGCAGTGTGTCGAACATGTAGCTGAAGAGTACCATGACCGTGTCTTTGGAGACTGTGGCATCCTCCACCGCACACATTCTTACACTACACCCTTTCTTGTAAAATAAAAATAGAAAGAGAAAAGAAAAAAGCAGCATCATGCTAAATAAGCTGTTTTTAGACCATTGACGTAGCAGTGAATCACTGACATCTGTCAATACAGAACCAAAGTGGGTCCTGTTCCAAATGGAGAAAAAAAAAACTTGTCTATAGTGGAATTTGTAATAACGCAAACTTAAAGTCCAGCCTTGGAAAAAAGCCTTACTCAACAGCATGTTGTGTAGTTTACTCTGTATATTTAGATAAGGACGGTATTTAAATGGAATGGAATTTTGAAGTTTTTCCACAGTTTTACATTGATGAAGTGTAAAGAATTAAAGTGAACAAAAATCTTTCTTAAGACTTGTAGAAACCAATAAAATCTGATGATCTTTCATGTTGCTTCTAAGTAATACAGTCCTATTTACCATTCTTTCTGATTGTGTGTGCACAGTTACATAATGTTTATATGTTTGTGAGGAATTTTACAGTATATATGTGTGCGGTGAAAAGAAATGGAGGAGAGCAGGTGTCAGCAATCTCGCCATGCGCCCCCTACTTATCCCCTATTCACCCGGGCCGTTTCTATGGTAACAGATGAATGGATTGCCACATGGATGATTGGTGCCAATCCACCAGTCATTAGCCTCATAATAGACACCCACTCAGGGGAATAATAGTAAATTAAGACTGAGCAAAGCCTTATATGTATAAAATACATCACTTTAGGGATTTACAACTTCTTGGGCTCCAGCTTTCACCACTTTTTAAACTTAAATTAATTTTAAAAAACAATATAAGACAACAAATGTTGAATGATTGGAAAAAAGAGGTTACCTTGACTCATTAGCACATTATGTATTTTGATAATCATCAATGCTTAAAGAAAGTCCATAGAAACCATAAATATTTAACATTTTTAACATGGAGAAGAAGTACATTTGTATATGGACTACCAAAAGAGCATAAGGGGAAATGAACAACAAAAATATAAATATTTTCACAACAAAATATAATTTTATATATATTTTATAGTTTATGAGTTACCTTTTAAAAACCTTATTGCATTTTATAATTGTAAAAAACACAAATATAATAAGGCATGAACACACATCAGAGTAAACAATAGCTACTGTACTTTTAAAAATCAAAATCAAATTAGTTACAGTACAGAATTCTGCTTGTGAATGGCTTTCAGCACCACAATGAAGTGGACAGCTCCACTTCAGGATAACCACAGTTTACTATTAGCCTCAAAACAGGTAGAACATATTCAGGATAATAAAACCAAGGATTAAAGTTGGCCTAGGTTAACATGTTTGAGGGTGAAAAAGATATGCAGAATGTGATATTATCCTATACTGTAAATGTTACAACTGCACAGATTACAAATACCCAATATCTAAAGATAAAACCAAATAATTAACTTAAGTTGAGATAAGAGTGTTTTTTCAATTAAAAAACAGACAATGTATGCCAATGTACGAAAAAGAGGGTCTTGAGCCTGAGCACGCCTACCTGTTTCCTCTGCCAGATTCTTGTTTGGTGTACTTGTGCAGTGCCCTTAACTAATAGACTTTTATCTGTGCTGATGAATAGTGTGCGACACTCTCTGATGATAGCTTTGCTGATCGATAAAAGTGTTTGTCGGCAGTGTAGAGTATACGAGACTTGCTGACAGGTACCAGTTATCTGTAATTCAGGTCTGATAGAGTTGGCAGGCTCATGGCTTTGGACAGAAAATGCTTCACTTTATTAGAATGTATTGAAAAATACCACTAACAGCTGAAAGTGATTCACATGTACACAGAGTCTCTTTTGATGTTCACCTGCTGCTAGTTTAACTTTAAATTTAACTGACACATTTAGATAAGTGGACATCTGAATATGCATTTTCATTTACTCATATAAATTGGAAACATCTAATATTACAAGGTTTTGCACTTGACATCAGTCAAGTCACGAGACAAATGTCTAGTGTTTGACATAGATCGCTGGAAAATTGCAGGACTTTCAACGATGATTTAATTTGTGTTTTTTCATCTGTGCTGCTCATTTCTGTCTGATACTAAAAACTGATCTGACAAGATTACCCACATGTAAGCGCTAACTTACTATTGAAGCCTTGAATAGCAGGTACATTATTTTCTCAGTGGAATTCCATATGTCATCATGTTACCTACAGCCATTGGGGTTTGGCTATGATGTCATTGTCCTATGTGCATGTGTCCAATGTGTCCATGTGTTTTCTTGTCTCTGGGTTGATTGTGTAACCTTGATTTTTTCTAAACTTTAATTATGAAAGAAATGCATTTAGAGCTGTTTTAAGTATTTAACATGTTTAAAAATTTTCTTTCAGTCATTTTGGGATTTTTAGGGACTCTGCATGTGCGTGTGATTTAGATTTTGTAATATAGTGTGGATATACAGTAATGTAATGTATTTCATTTAACTTTTCATCTACCATATGAAAACATGAAAGCATAACTTACCTCAAAATGTATTCTTTTCAGTTAGTAAATCACACTTAAGAATGTGTTTTGCATACACAAACCAATATAGCTACAAAAGGCCGATGGATTATGGTAACGGCATATTTCGGCACTTTGTCGTAATGACATATTTCAGCACTTTGTCGTTCGAACGTTGAGAGAAGACGGCCATGTTGCTACATACAGTGTTGCAATGTTTGCTGGTGTGCCTGAGATTTTTTAAGAGAACCATGCATGTAAGGACACAGTTCACAGATCATTTGTTTTTAGGATAGTGGATTGTAGTGGTCTACACAGCTTCGCTGGAGAAAATCACTGTCCTTAGTGTGACAGCTTGTCTCTGTCAGCATATGTGACAATTAGAGTGTGCAGACTCTAGACAGATGCATGACTGATGACCACGAGAGGATGTCTATTACAGACACATACAATCTCCACTATCCATCAAAAGATCAATCCACCTCAAAGAAAGAAAGACACAAAGTAAAGAGGAAAAATACTTTTATGATGCTGCCTTCTTGCCTTAAGGTGGTTGGTTTGCACTTTGTAATGAAGAATACACAATGAAACCTGGCACTTTTCCTCTGAAATGAATGCAGAATTTGCAAAAGCATGTCTGTGAAACCAGTCCCACTCTCAATGGTAATCAATCCTGCCAATTAGAGAGCTACTCTATATGAGGGTGTTAAACACTGGATTGATCTTTTCCAACATGCTAAGTGTTCATTGTATTAATGCAGAGATCAATAGCTGTTCAGAGTTATAGTTATGGAGTAAGCCAGCCTTTTGTCAATTCCTATAAACATATGAGTTGTCACAAGTACTGTAGAAGAATGGACCACTAGTTAAAAGCACCTGTTTTTCTGTAAGGAACAAATTTACATTAAATGTTAGTTTTGAATCGAGGATTGATTTATACGGAAGATGGTTACACTTACGACAGTGTTAATGTTTACAAACAGAAACTATACCTTTGAAATTTTGCAATAGGGGACCAGGTTTTGCCGCAGCAATGGATTTGCCTGCTAAGTTATGCCATTTAGTCTGCTTTCTTTGAGCTGCATGCTTTCCTGAGGGTACAAAAAATAGCTAATACAGTGCACTGCAGTGTTTTGTAATGGGCATTCCTTTTCTATTTACATTTTATATTTGTAAAATGGTGAATTAACTCAATCTTGTAATGCCCATATGAAGAAACAGTGAGAGGAAAGAATACATAGTGAAAAAGAGAATAGTTAAACTGAAGCTTGAAACTTGGATTTTATGTAGGTTTTAATCTTATCAGCGATTTAACAACTCTGAGTCTGTGATCAAAGATGATCATGTATAATAACCTGCATGGCAAAGGGAGATCAAACACACAGATAAAAGATAACTAGCGTGACCCCTATTTCTTTGAACATCGTCTTTCTGCCCTATTTCAGTCTTTACGATATAGATACAAATAAATACATTTAGTTTCATCACTTTTTGGACACCCCCCCCCCCCCCCCCCCCCACACTTCCCTCCCCTCACCCCACCAACTGTATCTGTAAAATAATAAACCAAAATACTGTATATCAGTACATGATTCCATAAGTAACTCTCATATTGACATTGTTTTCAACTAGCCTATATACCACACCAGCATAAAAAAAATCTGAAATTCAGTTATGGCTTTTGGTTTTGGTGTGCAACCCAAGATTTTCACCCCTATGAAAATATCTTCCTTGAATGATGACAGGGTGCATTAAGGCACATCGTAGCCCTGTGGCAAACAGGTGTTGCATTGTGCCTTCTTACCATCTTACCTTCTTACCAATTCCAAAAGACATCGCAAGATCTTTGACAACACTGGTAAAATCTATTCCTCTCTGCTGCTGTAGCTTTTGGTTGTCTTAATGAAAAGACTTCTAAAAAAGTGCTTCTAAATAGACATTTAGTATGAAGAGCAGATGTGTTGTGACATGTCTCTCTGGGTGGTTGTCTGTGTGGCTAACTTGTGATGTAGACTGACACTGACAACTGAAAATGTTCCAGCGGGTGTTTTGTGGCTCAACCACCTGCTTAAGCAGAACACACATGGGGGCCAAGCTAACCTTGCCTGAAGAACCTACCGGCTCATGAAGGGGTGTTGCCAGATTAAGTATAATATATTGTGACATATTATAACACTATGCCCTTAAATTAATCTGAAACCAAGCAACTTAACTCTTTTAAGCCCAAATTAAATAAATGGTGACTCCTGCATAAACAGCATGTATTGTGATTCTCCACATGTATCAAGATATCTGATAGGAATATAGCCCCTGGACATGTTGCCAGTCTATCACAGGGCACAAATAGACAACCATTTACACTCACATTCAGAAAAGCAACAGCCAGCTGATGGTTTTGATCACAGCACCTATTTAGGGTGTGTAGTGCTAACCACTGCAACACTGTGCTCCCCATTTATAATATTATTGTTATTAGTAGTAGTATAGGTGTAGTTGTTTTTGTGTGGGAGTTAATGTTCTTTTTTTCAAAGTTTCTGAAGTACGAAAGTACAAACTAAAATAAAAATAATACATTTCTATTTTACAATAATTGCTTTATTAGTTGTTTTTTTTTAAACTGCAGGTTAATAAGAAACTGTATCATTAGAGTTTCCTTTTAAAGTGTTTTTGCAAAGGCTCTTTGGTTGTGGTGGGCACGCCAGCTGCCTGAAAATTAGGGCATATTAAATATTTTTAGTTTGAGCTCAAATACAAGATGTCTTCTTCTGGTCCGATTATAAGAGGTAGGGGTGATTGAGGAGAATAAGTATCATGGGTCTTGTTCCTCCTTTTTACTGGTTAATTACCAGCCCCACATGCATGACACTGCACAGTTTCTGCTCTGACCCTTTATAGCTATGGGGGTTTATTGACTTCAGTGCTCAGCAGCACATTTTCAAAAAGATGTATCACCTTTATTCTGCTGCATATATGAGCCCTGAATTTTCAGGAGAATCACTTGATACTGAAAAAGCAGTCTCTCCTATGCAGGGGCTTTCTACGACCATTCACGCTTTGTGGTCTTTAGTACAGAGATGCAATGGATGGTTTAGGAGAGAAAAGCAGGATAATATTGAGAGATGGAAGAGGGAGTATTGCAAAAGAGAATTTGAGCATGGGACGTGATAGACAAAGTCAAACAAAAATGGCTTATGAAGAGATACAGGAACACAGATAAACAGGAAAATAGAGAATAGGAGGAAGGGTTGGAAGGGGATCTGCCAGTTGAGAGTTAATAGCCAGGCACTGCTGCTGGCTTAACTATTGCATGCCTTCATCACTGAAAGGTTACTATGAACAGAACTGACAGTTCTGCCTACTAGGCTCTGACTGGCATGCTTTACTCATAGCATAGGGAGGAGGAGGAGATAGGAAGAGGCAATAAAGTGCAAGTAGGAGAAATGAAAAGAAGGGAAACAAACAGAAGAGGCAAGAAAAGAGAAAGAAGCATAAGTGACGAGGTGGAAAGATGGCGGGAGAGTGAAAGGGATAAGGAATGGGGAGGAGACAAAGGCAGTGAGGGGAGGGTTACTTGGAGACCTTAAATGAACACAAATGATTGCGTGATGCTGAATCATTAGTTCTTGAGTAACAGCTCTCGTCACAGTGCCATTTAGAAAGGGTAAAAAGAGGACAATCGGCCCAGCTGATAACTGCACTAGAAAAGAAGGGACAGGGACAGAAAAAAAGTTTTGTTTTCATACAGGGAGTTTGAAATTAAAAAGTGTGCTGAATGCAAATGTTTGCATTACCTAACCAGCATTAGCTAAATTATCTGAAGCATGGTTTCTATCAGTGTATCTCACTTTCCTTAAATTGCATCCCTGGCTCCTCCACTTGCCTCCCTTCCTTGTGTCTTAGCGAGGAAACACTGGAGGGACGTGAGGAAATCATGGAGGAGATAGGGAACGAGCAAATGTATTTAAGAGGGATGAGATGTCCTTTCCTCTGAAGCGTCACATGAATTCGTCAGCTGTATGGGCGGAGTTGGCAACGGCTTTCAGCTGCACGGCTTCCAGGAAGGCTGCTCTCGTGTATCCTCGCCTATAGCGCCTCGATGCTCGCTCCTCGGTCCTCGGGGTAGAAATAAGGGCTTTAGAGATGGCCTTTACGGAGGAGGGACAGAACAACTGCCGGTTCAGCCGAGGACTGAGGAGCGAGGAGCTAGCAAATAAGGGACATGAGATGCAGCCCATGTCTCTATAACGTCCTCAGCTGATATCAAAACAAATCTCCAGGTTCATTATGTAAGGGTTAATGCCCAATAATGGACATCTCGGAGGGCATTAACCATGCTTATACCATGTCACTTGCCAAATACCATATTTTTAAGACCATTAATCTGTATTTTGATACGTTTTATAATCAAAATTTGATGACTAAAAAGCTAAGCTGGAGCCTGGTCACCATATTTCTGCTTGGAGCTACAGTGTAATGTGACTTCTTTGTTGGCCTATAGCCTCTAGTGTAACATCCATGATGCAATGAAAGGCCACAATCAATTCATGTTACCCAGCTCTACAGAGGATCAATTTCTCAATGCTAATTTCTACCAAGTGATTGACAGTGAATTGCTGCAGCTGAAATTTAAGATTGGGAATCGTTTCTTCTCTCTTTCACCCTGAATTAATTTTAAAGTAATTATAGAATGATGAAAAATCAATTTCCATGCATCAGTTTGTCATGTGATGTATGTTGAGATTAAAAATAAGAATTGACATCTACACTCTCAGATGGATTTTCAAAGGAAGATTAAACCTAGTCTCGAAGCCAGACCTATCGCCACAATGCCGAGAAGTAAGGTCTGGCTACATCACACATACATTTTAGGATAGGAGAAAAGAACGCTCTGGGTTGTTTGCATTTCTTTAAACCAATCACAATTGTGTTGGGCGCCGTTAAGTTCTGGACGCAGCAACGGTGGCTCTGCAAAATGGTCTCTGGAAGGAACTTGTTTTGGTGGAACATTTGCACCCTGCAAAAGAAAACCCCACATACAATATTAAATACAGTTAACTGTTCACACAATACAGTAATGTGAGCTATTTATAATTTATTAACACATCATTTATTAATTAGCTGGATACATGCTTAAACATAGTTTGCTCTAACCAGTGTATCACTATGTGTACTTCATCCAAAACAATTCACACCAATAGGTCCCAAAACTTCCCAGATAGATAGTTAATGCTGTAAAAATATTATTTGTAAATCTTTACAATCATTCCCTGAAAGAACCATGCTGGCCTGCCTTGTTGCACAATCCAAATTTTCTTTAAAACATTTTCAGCATGTGGCCTGGTAGCTCAAAGTTTGTTGTTGTTACCCGTAGTAAAGGGATATTGAGAACAACAACACACAGATAGTGGAAGGTGAGGGGATGGCAGGCTTTATCCTGGAAATGTACTTCCGTTGATCCAGACTAATTTCGCAAAGGAATAATGGGTCTGGGACAGTATATATAGTGAGTGGCTGATGAGGGAATACTGTGCAGGTGGGAAGATGGGCGTAGACTCTTGGTGGGGAATGAGGTGAATGCAGTGCAAGCTGGAGTGGCCAGATCTGAAATGACATAAGTGTTAGTGATATGGCAGTTTAACACAGAGCAAAAACATAAAGATGATCTATATCATGCTAAACTCCTGACACACATCTTGGATTTGAAATACAATTCAGCTCCTGAGATGACAAAGACACATTGGATGTGTTAAATGTAGATATACAAGTCTTTCCTGGAAGAGAGACACTCAAATCGGGAAGCAGTTCGTCGCATGCGACATGAGCAGCCATAATGAACAGAGAAGCAACTGTACTTTACCAAGACTAAGTCTACAGCCACGCTATGAGATCTTAGTTTACTGTCTTTGCATGCTAACGTGTGCAGGTATTTGGTTATAAACAAAAATTACAAATTAGGGTTTAGACCTGATGATGGGGTGATATTATTAGAATTCATCCTGAAGGGGACATTAATGTCTACACTAAAGACATTGGCAATCCATCCAATAGTTGTTTAGACACTTCACTCAAAACCAAAAATGACAACCACGTGGTGAAACTGGATGAAAGGTCAGGGGATCACCAAAGTCAGTAGGCTTTATCCTCGGGGAACCATGAATGGTTTCATGGCAACCCATCAAATAACATTTCATGGCAATCCATTAAGTGGTTGTTGAGAGATTCCAGTCCAGTAAAGTGGCGGACTGATGATTGATGAAACAATACCTTGACAAAGCCACCCCTCTGTACAAAACATCACCTCAATTTGTTTAAAGGGCAAGCTGTCACGGTTGAGTACCCATTAGTTCATGCAGAGAGGACATTTTCGAGCTGCCTGGACATACAGTAGCAGAGGGATGTGGTCAGCAGAATTTGCATCTTTTCATTCTTGTGCACCATTGCTTCTCTGCAGATGCGACAAATATTGAATAGTCTCAAGGAGAGCAATTACTACAATAGCTGTCTCTAACTGTGACTCAGTGTGTGAAGTCATTGTGCCATATTACTGTAAATATGAATGAAATATTTTCAGAGATCCATTGTCCTGCCATCTTCTGCCAGGTCAAGCGATACGAATATTGTGGCCTGCAGTTATTATATGTTCAACAAACCTTGGCTTTATGTCACTGTCTCACATTTAAAATGTACATGCATGCAAAATCACAAAATTACCACGAGGGCCAGGGTAGGGGGGAAATCAACTCACATAAGAATTCTGTATTTATGAATCAATTTACAAATTCCTAAAATCTTTTAGTTATAATTCGCTTTACAAGATAAAGGTGATTTATTTTGAAAATACATTGTACGCTATCACCCAATGTTTCCAAATCATTGCAGTTCACATATTTTTTTTTATTGAGAATCGCTTCTGAATAAAATCATGAAACCAAGATTCAAAATTAAATTCAATCACAAGATTCCCAAAGATTCCCACCCCTAGTGAAGCCTGCAAGCCTATCCAGCTGAGAGACAGTTACATTATACTGTGGATAACAAGAAGTAATGAGAAGTTTCTGAGCTAGAGCCGACAAATATAACAATATCTAATTGACACTTGGTAAAGTCATAAATCAAAGTCAGAAACATTTCCACGACACAAAAGTCTGACATCAGACCAACATGGTGATGCATCCTAAATGCCACCCATCATTACTTTCAACAAAATATTCTTATTTTTGTTTTCCTATTATTGTGTGATTTTTAATTTATCTAGAACCCTGAAAGACTAATCTTTAAATATTTGGTTTGACTCTCGTGGTACAACACATTTCATTGCAATAAACCTAAGAAGATGAGTGCTTATAAAGAGTCACAATAAGGTTAGTGCACTGAAGAACTGGCATTTAAGTATATGTGAAATATCACTTTCAGTCAGCCTAAACTGAATGAATCCATACCACAGTTTTTATGTCGATCTTGTGGGATACACATGAATGAACATATAACATCACATAATAGCACACATGAATAGAATAAGTGACTTGCTGATAGTGTTGAGAAAAATTAAGCAGAAATAATATCCTGTCCACTATCTGTGTGTTCTGAGGAAATCTGAAAGGATGTAATGCTTGCACTGCATCCACAGGGTCTAAAATAGCTTTTCACCATATTGCACTCACAGGAGAGGAGAGGCACTTCATACATAAAAGAAAAAAAACCCAGATAAGATTGCCTTTGGCTTTGAATTAGGACCGAATTAGCCTCCTCTCTTCTCCCCCTGTGTTATTTCCGTGCAGCCGCTCATGGCATGGTAAACCAAATAATCCACTCGTTATCACAAAGCACATCATTATACGGTAATAGCCTATCCATGTTGACACCCCATTAGGCATAGGAAATAGAGGGTAATGTGCTATACCACCATAGATTTTTCTCCATCTCAGGGGACATATGTGAAAGCAATGAGAAATTAAAGAAGTGAACTATACATATAACAATGTTTTAATGGAAGCATGTTGTTAAGGCATTGTTATAAAAATGACTTATAACCTTCATTATTCTGATTTCTGAGTTGTGATATGACAGGACTCTATTAATGGAGCAAAACTGTACCCTGTGATTCACCATCTGAAAAGAGGAAAAGTGTAAGAAATGGAACAAAACAAAGTGAAAAAGAGGGAGGTGGAGAGAGAGTTGAAAACAGATAGAAAGAAAGAAAGAGTAAGGGGGAAGGAGGCAATGGAGAGAAGGAGAGGAAATAGAGAGACCAAGTGGGGGAGAGGCAGAGCAAGACAGAGAAATAGATAAGGTATAAAATGAACCTCTTGGTTGGAGGATGAGGTTTTCCTCTAGCTTTGATGCTGTCATTCAGCTTCCTCTGACCTGGCAGACAGACACTTCCACACAATCCAGTTCACTGCACTGAGACTGGAGGCCCGCTCCTTTTCAAATTGCATACCTAAAGCTAAACTGATTTTTCGGGAAGGTGGAAAATAAGTCTGAATTAAAATTTGAATCCAGTGAAAGAAGTTCAGTCCTCTTTGATGAGAAGAGTAAGGTGGTTTGAAATTATATTTCACTTTGGCATGACTTACTTTTGAGACATACCCTCTATCTTTTTGAAGCAGTCAGTTGCAAAAATTAGCTTTTCTCTTCTAATGTGGAATTAGTAATTTCCGACTGCTCTACAATCTTTGTTGCTGGTAAAAAAAAATCAGTAATGTTTCCCAGTCCCTTAAAAGCTCAGCTCTCATCAGTCTACTACACATTGTGAGTGATCTTCAGCGTGTTTTACATATAACTATGATAATGCAAATGCTCTACTGTAGTTGGACTGTATGCATATGATGATTTTATGGCTGCTGAGCTCAACTGTGGGAGGCACTCTATCTCCAGGCTATCAATTGTTTCTCTTTCTCTCTCATGCAAACACACTCGCACCATCTTGCCTTCTTTTTTTTCAGATAATAGTTGAATTATGCACATACACTGTGGGTGGACAGAAAACGTATATCTCCAACTAGCTGGATTCTTTTTAGTGTTTCATCCCTCAAACGACAATATTAATATCCCTTACATCTTCTTAAAAGTTTCACATACAAGGAGAAGTTTTTAATTTGTTTGGTATTATGAGCATGTAAGTTAATTTACCAGACTTGCTTGGCATGCAAATCCAAAAATGTGTAATGAAGGTATTTTCGATCATCTGTAAGAAATATTTAGCAAAAATCTGTTTGGTTTCTCTCAATTAGGTCTGGAGAAGAGCACTTCTCAACATATTACAATATATCAGACATGAATATTTATCCTAAAATCCTAAAGTTAGATTCTTATCAGAATGCCATATGCTTTAGGGACCTATTTTCCTCGATATTAATTTGATATTTACACTTCATTCAGAGAGAGGGACAGTAAGATGTAAATAGAGGGAAACAGAGAGAGAGGGACAGAAAAGTAAATAGATGGGACTAAAGGGGAGAGGAAAATGGAAGACAATGAGAGAAGAGAGACTCAATGATGAAAAAGTTTACTCATACTGAGATAGACCTTATAATTCTAAGTACTCAGTAAATCAGCATCTCACCAGCTTGGACAATGTTTCATAAACATGATTTAGACAGTTTTTAATATTAAAGTGTTCATATTATGCTCATTTTCAGGTTCATAATTGTATTTAGATATATATTGGAATAGGTTTACATGGTTAAATTTTCAAAAAACACCATATTTTTGTTGTACTGCACATTGCTGCAGCTCCTCTTTTCTTTTCTTTTCTGTGTGTTGAGCTCTCTGTTTTAGCTACCGAGTGAGGCATCTCACTTCTGTTCCATCTTTGTTGCACATGGGCAGTAGCTAGGTAAGGACTACTACCCAGTCAGAAGCAGAGTATGAGGGCGTGCCACGCTAGCAGCTAGGCGAGCATTATAACGTGTGTTACAAAGTGACGAACATTCGTCATGGAAGTAAAGGCTGGACTACAACAGAGCTGTTTGGAGCAGTTTGTGAACAGTGTTTTCTGTTGGAGATGGTAAGTCCCTTTGGGGTGGACTTTGGGCTTTTCACTTTGTAACACAATAAAGGAAAGGGTAAAAGCCAAAATGCATAATATAAGAACTTAAAACAGAGCTAAACTAATTTAAATTGATTCCTGTGTTTTCGCCAATATGCTTCATTGCCACGTACTTTGCATCTGATAATTTGGCACATATCGCTCTTCTCTATGGGACTTAAATATCAGTACCAAATCTTTTGGCAATCCATCCAATAGTTGTGGAATAATTATACTTTAAAGCAAACATGTCAAGATGAAAATTCAGAGGATCATCACAATCAATAAGATACATCCTTTGCTGATCATTAATCTCTGTATAGAATAACATGGCCATCCATTGAATATTTGCTGTGATATTTCAGTCTGGACTAAAGTGGTGATCTATTCACCCAACCGACTGACTAACCAGCATTGCCTTCTCCAGAGCCACGCTACAACAAAGTATGGTAAATTATAAACATAGGATGTAGGGTTAATTAAGGAGGATTGCTTTATTATGCTGGAAATTAATCAGCCAGCGGAGTTATAATGGGATTTCTGAGCTACATCAGCTCTCACACAAAAACATAATTAGATATGGAGTTCATATGAGATCATCTGCTGGATCATAATGTTCATTAGAATCATAAGTCTGACTAGCTACATTATCACACTCCGTTACCCACATATATAAGTAAAATATGTCAAAGTTCACCTTCACACTGGCATGTAATATAATTCTGAAGCATTTTTACAGTGAACCAAATCTGAAAAAGTGATACCACCCACCATCTGATATCAAGTTAACTTGTAATCTTGGCTCATATGCCTCCTTTCAAAACAAGAGTGAATCTGGAATTGGCTTTCAACCACTGGCGAGCACAGTAACCCTTCTTGAGCCGGGGCCAACTTTGAATGTTGTCTTTTCAAACTACAACTGACAAATCCTA
Organism: Zingel zingel; assembly: GCA_023566125.1. Lineage (NCBI taxonomy): Eukaryota > Metazoa > Chordata > Actinopteri > Perciformes > Percidae > Zingel > Zingel zingel. The sequence continues at coordinate 20,285,542 of CM042319.1, forward strand.
CTCATTCTGCCTTTAGAAGGTTTATGCTCTTATTAGCCCATCTCTATCTCCAAACATACTATAAACTACATGACTGTGATTGCTTCACACACACACACACACACACACACGCACGCACGCACGCACGCACGCACGCACGCACGCACGCACGCACACACACACACACACACACACTCCCCAAACATAGCAGATATACCCACACCCCAAGACAGATGTCACCCCAATGAACACATTCATTTATTTTTTTCTTTGCTGGCTTTAAATGGTGACCTTTCAAAGCGGTAGGTGTGGAGCGCTGGGACCGAGTGGTAGGAGCAGTGACTCACTAGGAGGTGTCTCTGCCTGCAGCCAAACTCATTGACATGCATGTTTTCAGGTCCCTGACATGCATGTTTGTAGGTCCCTGGACTCCAAAAGGTGCCTGTGTGTATGTGTTTCTATGTGTGTGTCAGTGTGGAAATGTGTGCCGCCACAAATTTATGGCCGGGAGTTTTTGTGTGTCATTTAGGTGTCAACAATCCTTGTGAGTGTACTGGTGTGTCTGTAAAGTGTTACACTAGTTGCAGTGCTGTTAGCTTTGTAGTGCACCATGTTCCTGCACCAGTTCTCCAGAGAACCTGAAAGATGGATGTACACAGTAGTTTATTATGACCTTTTGGGAGAGGGAGAGAAAGAAAGAGGGATGGAGGCAAATGTGCATGGGGTAGGCTCACAAAATGTGACCCATTAGATGATATGGATATTTACAATAAGAAACAAATTTTAACACTAATCACACATTTCATGTGGGGGTGAGAGAGGGATGGCATAATCATAACACTCTCAGTTTAGAGACTAGTTTATTTACCTACACTCCATGTGATGTTCGCTCTCTGTGGCATGGATTTCATATGCTGCTTCACATATAATAATAACAATCTTTCTGGAGCTGCAGATAAGAAGATTCAAGAGGTGGCTGTTTCCATAATTTCCACAGTTTAACAAGAAATGTTCCAACAGAAGCCCCACAGAAGCTTCAAATGTCAAACTACACTGTTAACCTCAATTACCCTGTGTTCTATAACAGGGGGTTGAGGTCACAGCCATGGTGAGGAGATTCATTTTAGAATAGCCAGAGGTGTTTCTGTACACACACACACACACACACACACACACACACACACACACACACACACACACACACAGATGCCATTAAAGCAGTGAGAGGTGGGATGATGGTGGTACCACAAGTAAAAGGGTATTGACTGATTTGGTGATCAATGACAGAAAGGTGTGATGAGGGGAAAGAAGGATAGTAAGATTCAATAGTAAGAGAGTATGAAAAAAGCCAGGGGAGCAGTACAATCAGCTCTGATGAACATCTGTGTGTGTGTGTGTGTGTGTGTGTGTGTGTGTGTGTGTGTGTGTGTGTGTGTGTGTGTGTGTGTGTGTGTGTGTTGTTTGTTTGTTTGTGTGTGTGTGTGTGTGTGCGCACCCTACAAATGACACCTGCATTGCAGAAGAAGACTTTTCCAAGGTCAGGGATAAATCAACAGAAATTACACAGCTGCCAAAACCTATTACTGTAGAACTGTGCAACACAGGGCCTACCCAACGGACATAGACCACTAGCAAACACACATTCATCTGGGCACGTACACATACATGTGTGTTTGTGCATGTGTATATACACACACTCTGTAATAGAAAAATAAACAAATTCGTAATCACACACTAGAACACACTAGCATGGTCACTCTAACACATTTCATGCCTGTGCTCATCATTTGTAATATATTTTCTTCATGCCACAAAGTATTTATTGTGTAAATCTATTTTTTTTCAGTCAGATAGTGCTCTCTTCACTCCTCTGCATAAAAAACAGAAACATAAAATAGAAAAGACATTATCCTCATTCACCTTTTACACAAAGGACCAACCAAGACAAATACAGTATGACTCTGCAGATGGACTATGAAAACTTTTTAATAATATTACATTTACTGTAAGCATATTTCAACCAAGCATGAAAAAACTGCAACACTTTCTAAAGCTGCTCAGCCCACCAGTCACGCTTCCCCTGACTCCAATTTTATCCCTCCTACATTCACACAAAGCTGAGTTTGACCTTTCACAGCAGTCACTTATCCATTTCACGGTCATTCATCCATGCTAGCTGCACACAGGTAGAAAATCAAGGCCCAACTTTTGTAACAGTAATTCATATCAAACTATGAAATTGTGAGGACGACGCCAAAGCAGCTAACACCTAGGTGAAGAGATGAGGATAATGAAAACGTGTGTTCACCCCATTTTTGGTACTCAGGGCTTGCAGAAAAAGTGCAAGCCCTGTACACAAAGTACAGTTGTGTCTTCACACAACTGTATACAGATAGATACAAAAGAGATAAGGCAATGGTTCAAAACAAAAACTCATCTACTGCACACTGTCAAACACTTATAACAGTACAGATACACACACACACACACACACACACACACACACACACACACACACACACACACACACACACACACACACACATAGTGTGTCTCACTATCTTTGTGGGGACCCTTCACTGACATAATGCATTCCCTAGCCCCTTACCCTAACCTTAACCATCACAACTAAATGCCTAACCTTAACCCTTACCCTCACCCTAACCATAACCTAATTCTAACCCTAATCCTAAAACCAAGTCTTAACCCTCAAACAGACCTTTAACCTTGTGGGATCCAGCATTTTGGCCCCACAAAGCTGTCCGGACCCCACAAGTATACTGTATTCCCGGTTTTTGGATCCCACGACTGTAGTTAAAAAAGAGCACACACACACACACACACACACACACACACACACACACACACACACACACACACACACACACACACAGAACAATCAGCTGTCGGGAACAAGTAATCAACAAACCAATAAGCAAACACACCTGGTAGGTATCAGGGGAAAGAAAATAAATTATTAAAGCCCATTTAGGCAAATTCCCCTAAAGTTACCCAATAAAGTTAAAAAACAATCATCAGTGGGTAATTGGAAAACATACAAACAATAGGCTTACAAAAACAAACAATTAGTCAACAGAGGAGAGGTTAATATAGACTACACAACTGTAGAATAAATAGAAAACATATCATCAAAAGTACAAACCGATGAAATATTACACTGAAACCAAGCATAAAATCTGTATAGAAAACATGACTTCTCAAAGTGACAATAAATACAACTTGCAAGAACAGAAACATTTGCAAGGAAGATAGAAAAATAGAAAATATTCTCACATTCAGACTCCACAAAAGATCCTAAAAAATATATATTCAAAGGCTATTGGTAACCAGAGTAATCTTGTATGTAATACTCAAGGCTTGAAATTCATGTAAAGAATTTCACAAAATGAGGTACTGTTGAAACTAGTCACTTCCTTATTGTATTAAAGATGCTGGTAATGATGATGATAGATGGTGGTGATGCTGAGTTGTTCAGGCTACACTTCATTTGCTGCCTACTGAAGAGGAGAGGGGGGGGGGGCGATGGAGAGAAAGAAAGATGCCTGGAGTGTCATCGGGCGTCTTCTCCTTTCACCCATGAACTCAGAACTCAAAGAAGATGCAGAGTCGGGTCCTATTTGACATCCTTACCCCTGCAACACAGTCTCTTTCTCTCTCACTTCCACCCCACTCTTTCTCTTTATCTCTCTCTTTCACCCTCTCTCCCCCACACACATAACTCAAATGATTGCTGCACTGTCATTACAGTATACAGAGAAAATGTTGACGTGTGGGTCAAGGTTCACCATGCAGTGTAATAGCTTTTCATTGACTGTTATAATGTCAGTGGAAATAAACGTATCACAGAGAACAAAAATAGGCAGCACAGGACAAATTACTAGACGAGAGAAAAGTGTGATTATACGAATGCATCCAGAAGTACGTTATGTCAGTAGAGAGTATTTTAAATGATGCCATTGTCATAGTACGTCAATATTCCCTGAGTATACAGTATTTCATCCCTTTGTTCAGCCATTTCATGCCAATACAATTGAATAAGCTGTAAATGTAGATTGATTGTATAATTGATTGATTGATTGACTGACTGACTGATTTATTTGTTAATTTGTTTGTGAAATGGACTTACTGATGTCCTTCCTTTTAAATAGATATGCTATACGCGAAGCAACATTGGACCTGTCTCTTTTTCTTTCTTTCCAGTATTTTAAATATGACTTTCTGACAACGTTGTGTCGCTGAAAAAGCAGAGAGGAAACTAAAACTATAACAAAAGTTAAAAGTTATATTTAATTAGTAGCACCACATGTTTGGGGAATCTAAAATCATACAAACATGAAGAATGTTTGATGGATAATAATATTTAAAGGTAATTTGGACAGCACTCCAACTAATACTTTTTAATAGCCACACTTTTCGGGTAGGATGCCCTTCTGCAGCGGGTTTCACAGGCAATCTTTGTTGTTTGATGGAAACATCTTGTGGAAACCTTGTGGAGCTTTAAGTCTTTTAATTTGACATTTCCTGTAGTATGTTGGTTTTCAACAACTTTCTTTCTGGTATTCTATTTTGACCTAATTGTTTCATTGACTGCATTAACTTTATTCATGTTGCAGACATGCCAAGAGGCTCTGGTAACATAATATAATCGCTCTCTTTTAAAGTCAGGTTTTCCAGAAGTACTTGGGGTCTGATTTTTATTCTCTCATGGCCCACTTTCATGTCTGTGTGCGAGTATGGCGATGAAATGGCATGTTCCACTGTGTACCTCTTCATTTTGTGATGATTCTTTTTTTTTTCAAATGATTCTTTTTTTTTTCTTCAAAATATTAGTTATCCATCAAACATATAACACTCGACAAAACACTGATAGCATATTTTAAAGGTTTGTGAGATTACACATGATGCATTATTTACAGACCGAATCCCTTATCCTTTATAGACATTGAATAATGAACTTATTTTCCACAAAATGGACATCATATATATTCATTTGATATTCTTTGTCAGAAAACAACAACAGCAGAAAACCAGATATTCTTATCAACAATTTCGTACAAAGGACAATGAACATTGTTACCCTTTCTGACCTGTGAGTATTTTGTCCAATCTCTCTCTCTCTCTCTCTCTCTCTCTCTCTCTCTCTCTGACCATGTACAGAAACCATTTTCTCTGTGTTGCCTCTGTTCATTACACACCAGATTACTCCTGCCCATCTCCTCTCCATTTCCTTTTCCCATCCTTCTCTTCTTTTCTCTCGCTCATCCACTTTCCATATATCCCACTCTATCTCTCTCTCTATTTGTTTTTTTTTTACAAGGATGTGTCCTGCGATCCCTTGGGAGGTCATGATAAGCATGACTCCATCCAGCTCTCAATGAAGGAGATGCATGAAGGAAATGCCTCATGTGCGTACAGATACTCACATGTGAAAAAACATGCTTACAATGACACTGAGCTCTGTGTATTTCATTTTCGTCTAAGGGGAGAGAAGGTTGTCAGCATCCAGCATGCTAGGATGAAATTTACCTCCTGATATTAAATGATGCCATGTGAGGAACTGTGAGCATGCAAACCATACATTTAGTGTTAATGACACAAAGATACACGCATGATGCCTGAGGACACAAATATATTGTTGTGAGCAGAAAATGAATTGCACACACGCACACGCACAGTCGGAAGCACGCACACAATCACACACACACACGCACACACACACACACACACACGCACATGCACAGACGCACGCACGCAATCACACACACACACACACACACACACACACACACACACACACACACACACATACATACACACACACACACACACACACACACACACACACACACACACACACACACACACACACACACACACACACACTCATAAAACATATGTAGCCACATGCAGAGCCATGCACCAGAGAAGCACTGTGGAATTTTCACCTGTGTTGAAGCTCGTTCAGTTATGGTAGTTTGGAATGTGCTGCCCTCTGCTGAAATTAAAAGAATAACTCCAGCCTCATGTCACACCAGCAGGGGATCAAGAGGGAACAAAAAACTGATTACATTTAGTGTGAAAGCAGACTTTTTAAAGCACAGAACCAATAACACACTCTTGGAGCCTTGATAGTTTAAGGCTCCAAGCTGTATGCAGTATAATGGAATGTTCTATGAACTCCTGCTTTTTTACTACTATTCTTAATAACATAGTCTCACTTTTTTGATTCAGCTTTTACACAAAGATGTCTCACAATAATCTCATATCTCACTCATTCATTTACCCCTTATTGGAATTTGCTGCTGGCCTCGAAAGGATTTTTCAGTCATTTCCTTTTGGATCGGAAAAAGCAGAGCAGAAGATTTACATTCATCTATAATTTTTAATGTGGTTTCGTCTTCATCAAATTAAATGTGCTTTTTAAGATATTCTCACTATATGCACACACCTATTTCAACTCTTCTGCAAGGCTCTCTGTCCTTTCCAGTCTCTGATTCTGGTCTCCATTCTGTCTTTTTATTTGGGCCCATGAGCCATCACCCTTTTAGTTTACCCATTACAGTATTTCCTTCCTTCTCATAATCATTTGGCTGACCCTGTGTCCTTATCAGCAGTGCAAGATATCATTTGCATCACATTAAAGCCAAGAACAGCACACACATACTCACAAAGCCATGGCACCAGCAGAGACTTGTAGTACCTATATCAAGGCAGGAAGTTTTTGTTTTTTTGATCGGATTTGGAACAAAAATCACAAAATATTACATTAAGGTCTATTTGCCAAGAAAACTCAAATGAACTGACTTTAATGACAGCTTTAATTACTGCAGGTTTATGAATATACTGCATTCATCTATGTTATTTTTTCCCCAAAAATTGACCATCAAATAAAAATACAAGAAGTCAGTGGCAGTGAGAAATCTACTACAGTGTAATGAAGAAAATGGTAACAGGATTTGGTGTAATATTTACTGCGGCATCTATGCTTTCACAGTGAAGTGATTTTCTTGCACATTTATTTTACTTTCTCGCTCCCTATAAAAAGATTGAGATAAAAATCTAGGTTGCTTTAATCTTTAGGCAAGGCTGACTTTTTGGTCATGGTGCGTTGTGTTTCTATCTTGGCTCTGTCCTGAAGCACAGCCCCAGAGCACTGTGCATGACTCAACTAATCTCTTATGCCTTCTCCATAATCGCAGGGAAGAATGCTGCTTCCCTCTTTTCTCTCTCATTGACTGCTCTTCTTTCCTCATCTGTCTTATGGCATCTGCATCAGTCTGTCTCTTCATCACCTCTGTGAAATTGTGTCTTTGTTTGGCTGCCTGTTTGTGTGATATACCATGTAATTGTTACTGTATTGATACAATGGCATTTGTCATTCATCCCGACTGCCTCTCTGTCACCATGCCTACCTGTCTTGCTCTCACTGCATCTAATTGTTTCTCTTCATGCTGTTGTCTGGCTGAATTGCTGTGGTCTTGGTATCTATCTACCTGTTAGTCTCTTTATACACGATCATGTTTTGAACCTTTATTTATCTATACTTTTTATATTAACATTAAAGCAAAGGTGAAAAAGTCACTGATACTGTAGTACCAAAATCATTGAAAATGATCATTCTTGTGGCTGTTTAGCTCAGTTGGTAAAGCAGGCGGCCACGTACAGAGGCTTGTTCCTCAATGCAGAAGGTCTAGGGTTTAAGTCTGACCCGTAACAGTTTTCCTGCATGTCTTCCCCCTCTCTCTCCCCTTTCATGTCTCAGCTTTCCTGTCCAATAAAGGCAGAATGCCCCCAAAAAGAAAATGATCATTCTTGTTAGTCTCTTTTAGATAACTGTTTAGGTTTTATGGCCTGCACATTTACTTTGAATGGTTTTGTTGTTTCATCAACCCTGTCTTGTCAAACGTACCGCACCGCTATCCCAACGCCAAACAAAGTTAGCAAAGCTGATAATAAAAACTCAAATACCTAGTAAGTACCTGATCAGAGCAAACAGTTGAGTTAATATTGGAGTTACATTCTTCAGGTGGCCACAATCAAGACTCCAAATGAATGCTAATGTTGTTCTGCTGTCTGCAGTTTGGGTAAGTAGCCAACTGTTAACACATTAGCCATAGCTCTATTAGCCATTGACTTAAACATAAGATGCATAAAACACAATGCAACACACACAATATATAATTAAAGACAATACATAAAGCATATAATAAACAAAATTCATTTGGTGAGTGTGTAACTACCAGCTATTTTTTTTTCTGCACCTTAGTGGCCAGAAATTGATTAATGTAATTTTAAAAATAAAGATCAAACTGCCTTTCTTTCTGCCTAGTCTACTTTACTGTTGTACTGGACGATCTGCAGCTTCCAAAAAAACCCTTCCATTTAACATTGACTATGGATCTGCCACCTGTCTTCTTACCTAACAATCATTGGAAGAAGTGGAATAAAACAACCCTGCCTATACGGAAATTGTAATCAAAATGTATGTGCCTGTCAGCCAACAGCGCTGTTTTAGATCAAGGTTTTAGATAAAAATAAAAAATGAAAAATAAAAAATGAAAAAAGCAAGAAGACATTTTACAGGGAGACAGATTTTCCCCGCTGACAGCCATTTAGACTTCACATTACTCTCTGAATGGGTTTTGCTCGAATGAAGAGTCCAGAAACTTTTTTCAGCTCATAAAATGTTCAGAGAAGTTTTCGTGCAGCGGCAACATGATACAACAACAGAAACAATTTACTTTACACCATCTACCGGATCAAGTCAAGATGTCACCTCCAAGTCAAAGAAAGTAAAGCTGATTTCTGAAGTGTGACAGATGTATGTGCATGACTGCACACACAACCACACACATAAACACAAAGTATGCTCACCACACCACACACCACACTGAAACACACACACAGACGCCTACAAACACACTGGTATGGGATTTCATCAAATCTGGACTACAGTCATGTGGAGGTCCCTCAAAGAAATAACATAATAAGATCATAGAAATAAAGAAAAAAAATGTTGTTTGTAGACAATTTCTTTCTTGTTTCTTTTATTAATAGATATGGTCGGAGGGCTGCTGGCCCTATACTCCTGTAGACTGTAATCAGGATTCCAGAGGCCTCTTGTTGCTTAAGACAGTGAAAACTATAGAGAAAAACACACATAGTGGTGATAATAAAGATACAAAAATGCAGGAGAAAGAAAGGGAGAGAAAATGCAACAAAGGTTCCCAGCTGCAGTGGAATGAGACACTGCCAAAGATATAATGATTTTGTCACCACATACATAGCTATGTGCTGACAAAATTATGATATAATATATAATTATGGATAATTTTGACTTGTCATAGAAGGGAAACACAGGCGCTACTAATAACTTTATGGCTCAGTTTTATTCAAGTGCCCCAGTAAACCATGACATTGTGACAGTGTGACAGTGAGCCCGTGTGCTCAACACCAGGACCCTGAAACCAAAGCAGCTCAATTGAATTCAGGCTTCCTTAATTTTATTAGTCACACCTGTGCTTTCCATACTGTGATTGTGGCCGATTAGACCTCTAGTCATGTGGAAGTAGGGTGGAACTATGCTGGGAATTCTGTATTGTGACAAAACTATTTGTATTAATAACAAGGGAAATTGTCCTGCCCTGACAGGTACAACAAAGCCAACACAAGAGTGAGGGAGATGTCAAGCTAGCCCAATTTGTATGCACCCACACAGTCCTGAGAGGAGATCTAACCGGGCATATTACAGAGAACATCCCGTGTGGGTGTAGGGTTTTAATATGTTAGATGTTTTTCCTTTACACATTGCTATTACATCTACATCTAGCTAATATCTACAATATGGGCTGTAGGCCTTTTGTGTGTGCCCGTCATCGATTACTATTCTCATATTAAATGTATAATAAATTAAATATGTAGGCTATATTAAAGTTTAAAAACAAGCTTTTTGTATGAAGTTATTATTTTTCAAATATTTTATTCAGTATCTCTCCTTTACATGCGTGTGCAAATTTTCTTTTGCAAATTGCATGAAGGAATCCTATTACTGTTTGTGTCTGTCAATGATCCAGTCGCTGTTGCACTTGGTAAAATGCCATCTTATCTTATCTGATCCTATCATTTTATCTATAAAGTCACAAATAGAGGCACTGAAAACCATTCAAAGGACTAAGAGGGAAACATCAGTATCTAAGATTATTTTTTTCCTTTTAAAGATAACTGCGATGCTGCATTGTAAGATTAAGTTAAATCGACAGCCACTTTTTTGAGCAGAAGAACCCACTCATAATCCCCAATAATGGGACACACAACATGATACGGCTTTTGATGACTGGTTACCCTAAACTGACCTATACATATAGTGGACTGAAAACAATATCTTACTTGAATTCATATAATTAATTAACATAGGCTACTTGTTTGATGTCTATTTAGGTTTAATTCTGAGACCTTTGATTTTTATTATTATTTAATCTTATTCAAGTATTTCTTTGTGTTGGATGTGCTGTATAGCTGTTTGGGTGGGGGTTATTGTGCACCTTTCTGTGATGTTTCTTGTTTAAACTTAAAAAGTATTAAAAAAAATTATTAAAAAATACCAGAGCCAGCATTTAATTTCCCTTTATAATATTTATTCTTAAAAATGAGTAAGCAGACAGTTCATGTGTCCTGTGAATACCAAAATGTGTGTAGAACAATATAGAACAGTAAAACCTTCCATTATATTTCTATAACAAGATCTTTTGAGTGACATATCAAAAGTCAAAACAGGTCACATTCTTTTTAATACAGCAATTCTTTTAAAACATATTTCATGTCAAGTAATAGACCACACATTTCTAGAAAGAGATGTGAAAATATACAACAGCATGATCAGTGTTAAACAGCAGGCTACAACTTCCGATGCACACAACTATTAACTTGCACAAACATCAGTGAGGAGGTGATAATGTCATAATGCAACCACACCAGCGGGACCAATCACATGTTTAGGAGGATGTCACAGCTTAGACAGGAGGAGCTTCAGTCACTTAACACTTCCTCAGTTTCCCTCGTCACTTGCTCGATCACGCACTTCCTCAGCTCATCAATTCCTAATTTCTTCCCCTGCTTTCTTTGCCTCCTCCTGAAAAGCTGTAAAGAGAGAAATTTGAGTTCCATCCCCTCAGATGCTCTCCTCTGATTGCATTTTCATCCAGAAACAAAGGACAGAGGGAAGAAAGGACAGGGATGTGAGAAAGTCGGACAAAGCAAGGAAGGGAGATAGGACAACTCAGAGTAATTTGAGTGCTGATTACATGAGGCTGTGATGGACTGAGATTGATCTGAACAATGAGACCAGCTCATTGACTCTTACTACAATTAAATGGATGACAGGAACAGACTGTGCTTTTACCCCTGCAATGGTCCAGACTTAATTGAGGTTTAAGAAAGGTCACAGAAACACAAATCGACAGCAAGACTGTCCCTGATGCACAATTCTGCAACCACATACAAAGCTTTCAGCAGCATCACAGTTCTCTACAAGGCCTGTATCATTGTTTAAGCCCTCCACATGATGAAGAGAAGCCAAAGACAGAAGTGGGAAAACATTGAAGCAGAGTTTGAGGATGAGAAGGAAGGACAGCGGGAGAAAATATAGAAGGGGACAAGGGGAAAGAAGAAAAATAAGGGGGGATAAGAAGACAGAGGGGTTTTGAAATGCTCATCTGATGGGCGTTCATCTTCTTTTCTACAGGCGGAACGGGAAATAAAAATGCAAGGGTGGAAGCACGTCTGTATGTCACTCTGTGTTAGGCTCAGCATAATTGCTGTAAAATGACAGATACCCACAACTTATAGGAGGGCAGCTAGAGGGAGAGAGAGGTGTGTTTTTAGACTCAGCCTAAAGTCACTCACTATTTGTAGCCATGTGAAGATTTGTAGCTCAAAACAAGAGATGAACAATTAAAGGTTTCTAAAAGGGGAATGGTCTTACTATTTATCTGCCCGTTCAATACTATTGCAAACCTCCAGAGGAGAGACGCCTATTTAGAAAGAGCAGTGCCATGGAAATCAACAAAGCCCTCAAGGACCTAAGACATCATAACATGTTGATCAGTAGCCTAAAAATATTCTTCAATTACATCCAGTACGCAGAGTTGTTTCTTATGTTGCCTAGCAACAACATTAAATTCAAGTAAATAACAATCACTGAAGGCCTGAAAACCCTCACAGTCACAGCTGGTTCAGATAACATCCAAGATTTTGATGGAATCCTTTTTATATACAACTCAAAGTTTTACTTGCAGTATTCAGGGTATGCCCTCCTATAGCCTCAACACACACTGTAGCATTCTCTTAAAATGCAAAACTATATAGAATGGTCCCCAGGCTGCTACATCTTAGATAGTCACATTTGGGTACCTAGTACCTAATAGAGAGGCACAAAACTTCTTAAATGTACAGTGTAAGTATTTTACAACACAGTACATTGGTATTGTTCTACAGGCCCAGACACTAGTGTGACCAATACTGACAAGATACCAGGACAAGTTTTAACCATATATGGTATGTCATCAAACAGATTTTAAAAATATTAATGGTTAGAAAAGAAAAGAAACAGCTGCTTTAGTCAGGATGTTAACTGAAAACAACAAATGTGTTATCAAAGTTTGTGCAAAAAAAGAAGCCGACTAAGAATCATGTGATAGTTTTTTTTTCTTTTCTTTTTTCAAAAACAAAAATAACACTGTGAGTCGTTTGTTTCTTTTCCCTTTTTTGTGTATTGATGGATAATGCTGATGTTGTTTGCTGTAGTTTTCATTTGTTGGACGTTTTATGAAGACGGCAGGCTGCTTGGTCTGTCAGTTAGAAATGCGTCTCCTTCTCTGAGATGGTGGATATTTTCCCATCAACCTTTAGTTTTGCATCGTTGGCAGCGTAAGGACTGAGGGCAGCGAGCTTTCCCCTCATTATCAGGTCCGGGCTGGGAGTCGTCAACTTCTTTATCCTCTGCAAACAGCATCGAAAAAGACAAACGAGGTTATCTTTTAGTCTCCCAACACAATTGCAGCATTGGGCAGATACAGCTTATGCATATAGTCATACTCCTTGAAGGAACAAGAAAAGCATCAACAAAAACAAAATGTATCCAAAAATAAAAATGTAAATGTCTCTGCCAGCAATTAATTTGACATATATAGTCTACACAAATTATAGTCTAAACACTTTTTGCGACAGTGTTACATTATGTAACCATTTGTACAGACATTAGCCTGAAAGGTTTTAGTTTCATTCTTTGTTATTCCATCTAGAGGTACGGGGATGACCAAGTGAATAAAAGAGTATCGAGATATAAAATACTGTATAAACTGTATAAAGCATTTTTTTTAAGTATGTCTTCCAGGCATCTAAAAAATGCCATAGTCAGTTAACTTGCTAAGTAACAGAATAGCCACTGTGATAGTAATATAATGCATATAAAAATATGTGCATAAGTATTTTTTTGAGATATCTCTCCTTACCCAGGTCTAGCATTTGTTTGCCATGTGGATTTCATTCATGACATGACCAACACATCATCACTGATATCATTCCTCTAATTTTCATCATGCATCACGTTTGCCAAAAGCTAGAGGCCACTACTGATCATATCATGTCAGAAACCTGCAATTTGTTTATTTGATCTTCCCTCAAGCAACGATGGGAGATCATCCAACTGTGTCACAATCCCTCTGAGGAAGTCAGATGGGAGAGATACAACAGCTGGATTCTTTTGAGTCATTTCCTTCATTACATGGTGATCAGGTTGCATCCATTGAATAACAGTCACTATCGCCATTCGGCTGTGTGAGGGTCTTATCAACATTAATTATATTATTATCTAATTGCTGGTATGTAAAGGTATTAGTGTGTATTTGACAATGACAATATTGATAAAGTTGACATGCAATAATACTGTTTTTCTTTACGAAAAGAAAATCTTGTAAGATTTGTCCATGTATGTATTACCTCAGAGAAGGTGCCAGGAGTCTTCCAGATCATCCAGATCATCCCCACAGGGATGCAGACCATCGAGGACATGGCCATGAACCAGCCGATACCATAGCCCCAGTCAGGGTAGGTGTACACATTGTTGTACTTCAGCGGTTTGTATTTAATCAGGAAGAACAGGAAAATTGCCTGCAGGAGACAACAATTACATCCTATTTGTAAATGTTTCTTACATTGTGAGAAATAAATGCCTCTACTGATGAATAAAAGGTCACATACTTTGAATTCAGAATCAGTATGGTGCTGTAGTGAGTTGCCTTCATATATAATTAATGTGAAAACAACCCAAACCAATTGTGTATAATGTTACTTTCTCCAAAATCCAGGAATAATCAAAGATACATATGTGACACACTGCTTTTTTCCAGTGCTTTATCTTGCGTCACAAAATATTTAATACATAAATTCAGCTAGTGGATGCAACTTAATTGTTCATACAAAGTGAGAAATTATCTTGCAAAATGAACCAAAAACAAATTCTCCATAAATAAATGCTGCTATTCATTTGAAAGCCAGAATCCATCTAAAAAATAAGAGTTTCCTTTGAAAGTGTCTGTCCGTCATCGCTATTGAGCTTATCTACATGATATGTTGTCCATGCTACTGCTGTCTGCAGTCAGACTCACAGCACAAATGCCCGGGGTCAGGATCATCCAGCACCATTTGATGAAGAAGACCGGTTTATAGCCAATCATGTCCTCAATATTTAGGTAGAATCTGTCACTACCTGAAATGCAAATAAGTGTCACTCAAGAGTTTCTGCATGTACCATCAAAATAATGATGTGATTTATGTCTTTTGACAGTATGTGACAGTCTAAACAGAGCTGCTGACAATATGTGGGTAAAATGTTGTCTGAAACTTTCTTTGATGTGAGACAGACGTTCTGCACTGCTGCATGTAAAATATTATTTACTTAATATAATTTGGGTTTGTTTTTAAATTGTCTTCAATGAGACAATAAATGTAAATGTGATGATATTTATATACAGAAAATTCTTTAGGGCAATTCTTTTGAGGGCATATTAATAGAAAAAAGGCGCTATGTTTGCTTAATAAAAACGCAAAATGGCAATATTTCACAACGCTAAAATACCATATCGTTTTCAATATATCAGTAAAAAAAATGTTTTCCTTCTATAACACTAAGTAAATGATGCATGTGTTTGAGCCCATCCTCCAGCAGAGGGCAGAGAAGAAATATTAATGCAGCAAAGAGGGTAAACGCATCATACATTGTTTATGGCAATGGTCTCTTTTTCTGTGCTGAAATGTGTGACAGTTGTTCGGTTGACAAAATACAGACTACTGTTATCTGAGGTGACAAGGAAGAGGAATAAAAAAAAAAAATTCTCTGAAATTAGTTACGTTTCAAGATGAGACTGTTATCTTACCATACACCCAGCCGATACATATGGACTCAAATATTGCCACAAAGAGCAAACACATCCCGCTGGCAGCATACGAGTCAAACAACTGGAAGACGTACATCCCTCCCTGGTAAGACGAGACAGGTGTCAGTTTCCTTTCACAGCCACTGTGTGAGCATCAGACTTCTTGATGTGGTTGTCAGGGGCCGATGTCATAGTGACATAAAGTAAGCCAACTTGGAAATTGTGTTTCTTCTAACTAAAATGAGGATTTGTCCTAAGTTTACTACGATTCATTGCCTCAAGAGGTTCCCGCCAAATGTGGTGTTAAAACATCTATGCAGTAATCAGTGTTATCTCTTTAGAGGGCTATTTAAATCCCATCTACAGTACACGCTCAGTTCTTTGGTTGTTCATTATGGCTCTAGCATTTGAAAGTGAAAGTACAGTGGAAGAGCAATTTCACCCATCACATTTTTTTTTTTCATTATATACCGTGTTATGTTTGATGTCTTTCCCCATCACTGTGAGCCATTCCTCCTAAAAGAGTACTTCGACATTTTTGGGAAATACACTTTTTCGCTATACCGCTAATATCTGACAGTACAATATGAAACTGAAGCAAGCAACTGGTTAGCTTAACTTAGAATAAACACTGGGTACGAGCTAGCCTGGCTCTGCCGACAAGTTACATCACAGCTCTAAACTTCTCATAAACAGCTACGGATATTACCAAAATGTCTCAGTGACTGTCTTTATTCCCATACTTCAGCCAGGTATTGAACTACACTCCCAGGTGACCTTGAACTTGAACTTTGATTTAATCCTTTACTCTAGGCTCTTGTGACATTTATCCATGATAGCTCTTTGGCGACAGGAATAAAGTGTCTCGAGTGCAGGTAGTGCTGAAAGACGTCTAAAAGCAGAGGGAAATTGGCATTTTTTATGTTGTGGTGACTGTAAAACAGAGGTCAAGTCATTGGTCAATGCAGCAGTCTATAACAGAGAAAAACTGATACAGTGCTGTCCTTTAATATTGCATCTTTCCCCATGTTTCATGGCCATTATGGTCCACTAGAGAACAGTACAACATTTCTACAGTGGGGATGGATAAAGAGCAGCGCAAATGGACACATAAAAAGCTTTTAATGGATGAAAGACCTTCTTGATAGTCTGAGAAAACATTATTATCGCATACAGATAAAAGGTCTTACTGTAAAAGCACAGCAGAGCTGGCGACATGTACATGTTTACAGCTCTAGATGAATAACTTGACCACGGACCTTTAGGATTGAAATATGATCACATTATACTCTGTATAAAATGATTACATTATTTTGACCTAACAGGGCCACGTTCTTTTCTATCATATAAATTGTTGACCATTCATTTAGAATGTACCTAGTCTCACGTTGCCAGACCTATCTCCACAGCGCTGTGTCAGTATGGTCTGGCTACACCGTTCACTGGCTATCTATTCTGGGATAGGGAAAAAAAACACTCAGGCTTGTTTGCATTACTTTAAACCAATCACAGCCCCAGATACAGCAACGGTGCACTAAATAGATGCGGTGAGATAATGGAGATAGGGGAAGGGGAGGGACATGTCAGGCTTTTGCAATGTACATCTGGTGAGCCAGACTAGAATGTACCTGGCTGGGCTTCATCTTAGACTTGTATGATGACGTTGATTACATGTCTACATGTAAATACAAACATAAGGTACGAAGGTAAATCTCCAAAGCTGAAAGTAGTAGAACCCCCCCCCCAGAGAAAAGGTTGAGTATACTTTGATAATGCATTTAACTTACTATTAGGTATATAGTATGTTATCTAGACAGTATCTCTATCTGTCAAGTAACTAAAGCCATCACATACTCGACAGAACATGTAAGTAAAAGATACAATTTCACTTCTTTCTACATATTTGACTTGTTTGTTTGTTGCTCAAATACTTGAACATGTACATACATGTACTGTAGGATTGTAGCAATGCAATGCCTTTGCTATTGCAATACTTTAAAGTTTTATTTTGTCATTTTGTGTAGTTTGTTAACTTTCTCACGTTCTGCTTTCTTTTGCTTTCTTTTCCTCCTGAGTTTGTAAATATTTGTTCCTATTTACCCAGTAAATAACTGTTTATTTAAAAAAATAGTAATAAACAAGTCACCCTTTCTTTTTAAATGCTGTTTTCAGTAGATAATGCATTTCCAAATACACAATTTAAAAAGCTGACATGATTTATCTTCTACTCTAAAGATGTAACTATAGCTGAGTCTTACCTCTGTACACATGATGAGTCCTATGAAGAAGGAGGCTATAGACATGCCCAGAATCAGCAGTTCTCTGCGGTAGCCTCTTCTGAAGGTCTCTGGGTACATGTCTACCACAGCTGTCACTAAACTCTCCACACACACAAACTGTGAAATAAAAAAGACAGAAACAGCCTTCTTTAGTTATAAATTAGATGTCAAGACAATACTATGCTATATTAAAAACAACAAAGTTATTCCGCAGTGGCTAAGCATTTAAATCATATCATACATAATTACAAACAAAAAGTCAGGCATCAATACTAACATTTGTTTCAGCAAACGAGACATGACTCAAATTACCATTTAGGGTTCACAAAAATAAAATTGAACTAAATTCAAAGAAAATCAATTCAATCATAGTCTAAACAGAGTAATTGGAGCCAAAATATCAATCAGTCTTCCCATGATTTATTTTATATTTTAACTTGCACATATTTAGCAACATTTCTTTAAAAAGTGAACTATTCTCTATAATCTCAGTATTCTCACACTAGTGGTCCTCACCTGACTGTCCAGGCCGAGGAAGATGAGCATCATGAAGAAGAGACAGGCCCAAAGTGGAGATAGAGGCATCATAGTAACAGCCTTGGGGTATGCAATAAATGCAAGACCAGGACCTGCATCACACAGAAAAAGGAGGTGAGAGTTTTTCAAACAATTTAAGACAAGACAAAGGCCTAATAGCAATGATCATAGAGTTCATAAATCTCTCACTCTCTCTCCTCTTTTCAAGCTTCTCTCACATTTCTCTCAATGTTTTGTTAAATGAAATGATCGATGATTTACAGCCATGTACAGTATTTGAAAGTGGCTGTAGATTGACATTGTTTTTCTAGGAGCCCACATAAGCAGACACTTTAGCAGACTGGTGTAAATTGTACTTTGTACGCTGCCTTGTTGTTATAGTTACTATTATTCTATGTTTAATATATATCTCTGACATGCTTTTGTACGATGACATAATATGGAAAATATGTAGGGGAAATAAATATAACAGTGGGAGGGGGGTTTTATCAAAAAGAAAACTTTTTGATACTCCGAATATTTCCAAGAGTCGTAAATTTATGAGAAAAAAAACGTAAGTATTCTCTGAGTTAATGCTCAACAATTTACATGAAATTAACTTGGAAAAAGTTTTTTTTTGTCGAGGAACCACATCGATTCACTTTGTAAGGTTGGACCAACCTCATCACACCACAGATGCTCACCGTGTATTATGCCTGCAGTGATAATCTTTCATATTGTGTTCTGCTGTACTTTAACTGCCTGTAACTAAGGCAAGGCAAGGCAACTTTATTTATGTAGCACATTTCAGCAACAAGTAAATTCAAAGTGACCAATTAAAAAAAAATGGTAAAACAGCGTTGATGTAACCAACAATCTCCTTATCTGTCCATTGCGTTGTGGCGCAAGAATAGGAGGGACGACAGTTTTGTCCACCCACTTTTAGGTGTTATGGTATGGTAACTCTATTAACCAGTTGCGCAGCCAGATCAAGTGTACCGTGCCAAGTGTGTCGGGAGTGTGCCAAATGCACTTTTGGTAATTTTGTGAACAGGCTTCCTAGGCACACCTGTGTAAATTGGGGTGTCCTTAATTATTTTTGGCCTAATGTAACCTGATTATTGCTTTGTATTATTATTTGTTTTACTCTTTTAATCATTGGCAAATGACAGTGGTATAAACGGGATTATTCCATTTATCAACAAAAACAATGCAGAAGTTAAGAAAACCAATCCACTAATCAAATCCAGTCCAGTAAATCCACTAGGCAAAGTGGTGGTTTAGAGTGTTGAAATATCTCAAATGTCTTAAAAAGCTTTGCATATGAACTAAAGGCAAATAGACGTAAAACATACTGTAAGTGCACAAATTGGCACAACATCTGATCTTGGGGGACATGGATGAGGTGAGATGAAATAAAAGACTGATTGATTCAAAATAAGAGGTGGCATGCCATTGTGTTATTTAACACCTACATTTGATGACAGACCCTTTGAAACACATTCAAAACATTACACTCTGTCCTCACCATGCACTGAGACAAACATTTCAAATCTCTCGCTCTGTCACATTCACTAAATCATTCATACTGACTTGAATAAATCATAATGCGGTGGTCTAAGAGCCTAGGTGAAGAGTGTGGAGTTATATAACTGGTTATGTTGATCCATTTTAGCAACATATGATGGATGGGGCACAAAGACTCAGACAGGCTTTCTCTAGTCTACAGTATCTTCTTTAGATGTATTGTCCAGCTACATTACAGTCCTGGAAGTTGTTTTTTGATTAGGAAACATGATCATTATTCTCTCACCAGATTCTGCCACAGCCTCGATGGGAACATTTTGTTCATAGGCCATGAAGCCCAGCACAGAGAAGATAGCAAAACCTGCTACAAAGCTGGTGCCGCTGTTCAGACAACACAGCATGAGGCAGTCCCTGAGGAGCAAAACAAACAGAAAGAGAAGGAGTTCACACTTACTGTTAGAGCTGTCACCAGACCTTACACAAGAGGCAAGGCAGACATTCTGCCTGATACAGTCTCATGCACAGACATGTGTGATGGACAGAAACTGAAATGATATAGTATGTGACAATCCATCCATTCTTATCAATCACCTTTAACCACTGGAGTTTTACCTGTATTCTTATAGTCTTTATGTTAGTAAGTATGAAGTGATTACTATTGATGGCTGTCATTATCAACCATTCATTTATCCATCTACTAGTATCACAATCTCCGCTTACCTGTAGCAGTTATTGTTGTAGGAATTGTAACTTCCTAGAGCAGTGAGACACCCCAAGCAGATGGCATAGGAGAAGAAGATTTGGGTTCCAGCATCCACCCACACCTGAAGGAAAAGTGGGCATAAACATACAAAACATATACAGATCAATGATGAATTAAAGTCAAAAACAACTAACAGAAAGTGTTTTAGTAAACAGTTTTTTTAGCAGCAAGAACAACTATAATCCTCCTTGGCTAAAAGTCTCTAACTGTACCGGTGGGATGAATTCTTCGGAGAGATATTTATGCACAAATCAAAGTTTGAGAATTTTTTAAGGCATCTGATAATTTGTCATCCTCTTGATCCAGCTTACAGTTTAATTGATTTCCATTTCATTGATGCTTCTCAGCCTTTTGCCACTGAAGATTCTTTGTGAGATTTTTTTGAATTAATTACATATTAGAATTACACTAAGTAGAATAGGCTTTCCCATTTATAAGAGATTATCATATGTCAAGAGGTGATTCTTTATCAGCTCTAATGAAACCCCACATTTCTTTTGTTACCTCTCATCCACCTGATTTTCATCATCTCAGTGACTTTGTGATGAAATTATGGCTCAGCTCAACCGTATTCTTTCCCCTCTGAGAGGGCACACAGTGGAGCAGCATGAATCATGGATCTTCCAGTGTCTAAATATTCATATTTCATTACACCAATTCCATTTCTCTCTACTGTTGGGTGGGGATTAACGGAGAACAGCTACTGTTTAATTTAGGGTTTACTTAAACGGTCAATATTGTTTATTCCTTTCTTACTCAAATCATTATTTGCAGCAGAATGGTAAAGTTAGTGTGGGGTGAAATGTGAACAGAAATGTGTTTGTTGAGGCCAAAGCATTGAAAACATTACATTTAAAATGTTTTAACTGGTGTGTAACTACTTTGTGTTTAGTGCTAAAAAAGCAAATCTTAGCATGCTAACACACAAAAATAAGATGAGGTGAACATATTAAACATCATACTTTAGCATGTTAGCATGCTGACATTAGCATTTAACTCAAAGCACCCCTACACCTAAGCACAGCCTGGCTGCAGACTATTAATCTTGTTGTAATTTGGGTAAAGCGGTTTGCTTTGGTCCAGACCTTTGAATTTGCCCACATCACCGAGTTGACTGCAAGTAACGAGTTGACAATTCTGTCTGATATCAGAGTGAAGCTGCTCTTTTAGCCCCCCATGTCTCTGTAAGACACTATTCTCACTAGTAAAGCAACATTATTGGTTCTTCATGTTTTCCTAACAAGCACATTTTTGGGGTTATGTGAATAATGGATGTCCTCTCTCAGTGGCAAAGTTGGAAGGATAATGTGTACCTCACATAAACGTGTGACTTTGACACTGACAAACAACCTTTTTGTCATTTTGGTATGAATTGTTAGTCCGTAATCAGCAGCTACGCTGAAATGTCTGTGAGCAAATTCGTATGTAGCAAGGATCATTGAAGATCATTCTTTTTAAACTTTTTCTAGTAATTTAATCCTCTTTAGGGTCACAGCTTATCCCGGTATACACTGGGTTAGAGGGAAACATATAGGTTCCTGTTTCAATGCAAAACAATTCAGTATAAAATTGCTAGTAAAGGTTTGGCGATAAGTAAATGTGAAGTATAATACAAGACCTTTATCAACTTCTTTATCCCAGCCAATTACTTGTATATACTTAGGTATAATGTGGACATGAGTCAGTATTTTGATTCATGGGCTACATGGAGATTTACACATGTAAGATTCTTCAGTGAAGCAGTAAACTGTGCATTATGAAACTAGTTTGTAGTTGAGCACAGAGCCCTTGGACACACAGGATAGCAGTGTGCTAGCGAATTCAAACTTAATGCAGCATGGCTCTTTGAAAACTCTCTCACATCACCATTCAACCACTAATCTCATTTCCCCACCGAGAAACAATTAACAAACACACGGTCTTCGCTCCCTCCTGGGAGTAACCACGGTAACTTCTGTGACCTCACAAACACAGGACTGTTCCTGTGGAAGAACAGGCTTTTCTCTCCTAATGTTCATTAATGTTCCCTTTAGTTCGTCCTCGGCTGATGGCCGCACAGCGCAGGGAAACCTTAAAGGCTCAGGCGCAGAGAGAATCACTTGTTGATGTTGTGCCTAATTTGGCCGGCTTGTGTTTGGTTATGTTGAGACTGTGGCTCTAGGAAACTTTTCTACTGTGTGAAAGCTGGATGACATTGGCTGTAAGATAGCGTTCTTGTAATGTAAATGTACCACTCTTGGTGCTCCTCACGTCTCATTTGTTGTATAAATGAGATCCATAGGCGTTAGATATGTGAGATATTTGGCTGAAATGGAACAGTAAGATTTTACCTTAGACCCATACAATGAATGTAATTTTATCGGTAATGAATAAGCATCATGTTGTATATCATATTGTACAGATGCTGCTAGCCTACAACAATGAGTCAGTAAGGGATGTTCTTAGCTTCTGCTAGACAGTCAAATGTTTTGTTCTCCTACTTCTTTGAAAAGGTCCATCATGCTCGTACGTATCTTAAACTCAGATTTACGCCAATGACAGAGAAATGTTCCCCATTCAGGAGATGAAGTGTCAAACTCTGCACACTATTCTGCACAGTGAAGGTCAAACATCCAAGTGAAGTAACAAAAAGCAAAACAGATTAGTTTTCTAGCCATTACATGATTATATACACGATAAAGTATCACATCTAAAAAAAAAAGTACTGCAAGTTCACCTTTTGCAGACATGACGGCATTAATTATTTAAATAAAATCAATTAAAATGAGGTTCTGGATAGCTGAACATCCACGTTCCAAATTTCACACCATGGCAGCAAAACAACACGTGTTTCTTCAGCCCACAATGTTACGGTTTTGAAACCTGCTGAACCTGCACCAAAACATAGGCTATTGCAGGTTTACGTTTTGATCTCAACAACAAACCCTAGAGGGACTACCTGTATCTCAGCATGTGAGCTTTTAACAAATGTATTGAGTATGCTAATCACATATTACTGTCTTGTTGATGTCCGTGTTGTCGGTCTCTTTTGACAAAGAAGAGTACCACACACACACAACATCCTGGGACTTGCTGTTTTTGTATATCAAGGGAAGAACGTATTTGGATGCTGGAAATAAGGAGGGAAATGAAAGTTAGAAGGTATGTTTAACTAGTGAGAGGTTCAGGAAAAGACACATTTCAGTTACAGTGCATGAAAAGATAACAAGGTAGGCTAGGAGAGTGTGAGAAGTGTAGAGAGGAGGGGTGATGCACAGTGCAGAGTGGCGGGTGAGAAGAGGAGAGAAAGGTATAGGGAAGAAGAGAATAGAGGAGGCATGATGAATTTCAGGGCTGTAAAAAGAGTGGTTGACACACAGCCACACACACTGCACACAGCCTGGTGAACAGAACAGACCCCTGATTGTCCCTGAGAAAGCTAATTTAACATTGGTGTCAGAAGTAATGTCTTTCTCTGCCAAACAGCAGCACTTCTTTATCGCCCTCCTTCACTCTCTCTGTGCCTCTGTTTGTCTTTTTGTTGATCTATATAAGGTCTACATTCATAGATGCAACAGCCATCTCACTGGACAACAACTGGACTTTTTTTAAGCAAAGCATCATATTATAGGCTGTCCTTTTGCAATGAAATGCATATACATGTGAAAAATAACTGATAGCAAGCAGTGTATTAAGAATTAATGGTTTAGTTTTCATTTACTGCATTATATCATCCAACCGCATGATGCTTTATGTTCTTAACACCTTTTTTCACCACAAGAGCTGCTTTACCCGACAAGTTGTGTGAAACAGACTGGCTTGTCTGTCTGAACAGTTACATACTGACACAATTTCTAATTATTTCCGAGGCAAAAATGTTTCCTTATTATCACATCACATGGCATCTCACCCCATGGACCGTCTGTTGCCATTAAAAGTGTTAAACAAGTGTTCAGACAGGAGTGGAGTCTGAACAGGAGGAAGTGATCAAATGTGATATGTTGTCAAATGTGAGAGTTGAGAGAGAGGTACACATTTTGTAAGCATGAAAAGATTACACAAAGGAGACATGGTAAGAAAACAGGCACTAGTATCGCAATGAAGTAGTGTGCTAAGTTGGTGCCTATTAGTCTTAATTTCAGACAAAAGCAGGTTCTCATTTCTAGCCTCAGTTCTGTTTCCTGGCGATCCCGCTGTCAGCCTTTTCAAGACGAGGTCAAGGATTCTGCTCTGTATGTGTCAATGTTTGTCTGTATGAGTTAATGTTCCACCTCTATTAGCCTCAAATCCTGAACTTTCCTGAATGTTCTGAAAGCTCACTATTTACTTGACCCCTGATCATGTCATCACCTGCAGGAAGTGTCAGCTCTGCTATGCTAATGTTGGCTCCATATTAAGCCACAGTAGTATTACTGCCACCAGAGTGGGACATATCAATATAAACCATATGAAACAGAGAAGTACCATTTAGCAAACAGCTTTTTTTCTGCCTGAAATAGCTGAACAAGCAGTTGTTTTGTGTATACTATAAATGAAAGTATTTTTGGTACAATATAGTACATAAATAGTGATAGGTGTAAAAAAAAAAAAAAAAAAAAAACGGATCCCCCATTTATTACAGCAACAACAACACCACCTGTCCCCCTGGCAGCTACTCAGCTCCAGACAGGTGGGTGTGAGGCAGGGGTATAAATTCATTTTCATGAGTCTTGTCTCTTTAACCCTTCCTGCTTTATTTTCGTACTTTCTGCCTTTCATAGATAAGCTGACAAAAACAGTCACTGTTTTAACACAGTGCAGTTAGACCTAATTAACATTATGCTGCCTTAAGGTGCCATTAGGAAAGGCCAGAATTATAAATCGAGGGCACAATAGCAATATAAACAAGGGAGTGGATTTTGTAGTTCAAGTTTAAAGATGTGTGTATGATGTACAGTATTTATATTTATATAAAGTTAGGGTACTACAGTGTTCTTGATGTTTAGCATCCCACAAAAACCCTGTCAGTATCACTGGATTTGGGACCTATGCCACCAGCAGCAAGAAAAGTAATAGCAGCTGAGCATAGACTGTAAAAATAATAGACGTAGCAGCAGTGATGTCACCCATTGGTTTTTGGACTACCGTTTTGTAGCCAGGAGTTTGGCCTCGAGAGCTGTATTTGTAGACATGATGCACGGCATCTATAGGCAAGGGCAGTAATAGTTTCTGCAACCTTGACGCACACCTGCAGCCAATAAGTGTTACAATTCCAGTTTTGTTTTTGTTTTCTATTGCTGCAATGTGTGTGGGTATTACAATGTTTTACATTTAAAACAAAACTATTTTAAAACGTTAAAGATAAAGATAATAGCAGCTTCCCTATACAACTGCCGCTGTAACACTAATTGTATCCAGGTAGCACAAGTGTTAAAACAAATTCTATTACTTTTCTTCCTTGTAGGTGGCAACATCTCAGTAGCACTTTTGTGTTTTTTGAAAGAGGCAGATTATTTGTGTTTACCAGTAGAGAGAGATAAAGTGGGTCCAAGCCTACCTGAGGGTCAGAGAGACGTGACATGTCCGGGTAGAGATAGAACTTGATGCCTTCGTATGCTCCTGGCAGCGTCACTCCTCTGATCAGCAGGACCAACAGCATGGCATAAGGAAATGTAGCTGTCACATACACAACCTGCAAGTATAAACATGCATATATATATATATATATATATATATATATATATATATATATATATATATATATATATATATATATATATATATATATATACATATATATATATATATATATATATATATGTGGTATGGTATCATACACAGCACTAGATTCAACTCCACACAGGCTACCTTTAGTACAGTAGCTTACCATCAAACCAACACTCCATTTTTATTGAACTATTCAGGTTTTGCAGAATTGTGCTCGACATCTCTAGACTCTTAGAAACCCCTTAAACAAAAACCCTGGCCTCTTGGAAGGCAGAGGTGGGAAACATACATCCCCTGGCATGCTGGCATCCAGTCAAAGTCCAATTGAGGGCAGAACAGGATAGAACAGAGCCAGACCAGGAGACTGAAAAGAAAAGAAGGCTCCTCTGGCCCCGTCTCTTAAACTGGAGAAGCCAGAGGAGTGATGCTGGCAGTGTGGGAAAATGTGATTTTCTTTGAAGCACGCACAGTAGTGCATGGGTACACACACACACACATACACACACACACGCACACACGCAGCGACAACTTCATTCACAACATTGAAATGGGTGTGCACATACTACAGACAAAGATAAAGTGCATCATTCACCCATGCAGGCCTAAACACACATGCACGCTCCAATTACTCGTACACCCCTAGTCACATTACTCTACAACTGCAAGCAGCAGCTTCATGAATAGAAACTTGACACAAATATTTTTTTGCATTGATTTTAAGCAATTGATACAGTGAACTTCTTAATCCAACTCCAGAGAAATTCAGTTCACTGTTACAATGAGGGACAAGTGTGATTGATTTGAAATGCTTGTTAAAGGTGGATTTTACCCTCAACCATTCAGAAATTGTCAACACTCTACTTTACTGAAGATCCTGAACATTCTTCACCTTAAAGTAAAAACCTGAATCAAAAGTTTAAAATGAAATTAATTCTAAACCAAGGTAGTGATTAGGTTCCAAATTTAGTAAGAATCCACGAGACATAATAAGACTCTATAAACTCTGTTAATCCTAGCTTTGCCTACAGGGGAAAGTGTGGGAAAAGTTGTCTTCTGCCCAGTAAATCCCTCCTATAATTTGTCAAATAAAACGATCACACATCCTAAACCTTCTCGCCTTCTTTTTCTTAATCTCTCTGCAGATGAAAGGGACAAAATTCAATCTCTCCATGAACTTTTGATGCTCCACATGCTCCATCCAGCTCAAAAGGGGAAAACATTTAAGCCACCACAAATGTACTGGTCAAACTTGCCCCAGCCTCACTGTAAATCTAACTGGAGGGCTTAAATGCGAGAAGGGCTGACAAACACAGACAACAAAAGCAAACAGCTCAGCAGAGTCGGATCTGAATAGGCTGCAGGGTCTGTGGAGAAGAAAGCACCTCTCCTTGCAACGGGCAAGCTGTGGTTTATTTCTCATTGCAGGAGGGAGAGAGAGAGAGAGAGAGAAAGAGAGAGAGAGAGAGAGAGAGAGAGAGAGAGAGAGAGAGAGAGAGAGAGAGAGAGAGAGAGAGAGAGAAGCGGAGGCTGAGGATATACTCTGCATGCTCCTCATGAACGCTCTCCTTTCCTCCAGTGAATACAGGAATCAATCTTGGACCGGCTGCTAAAGCTCAGCCATGAAGAAGCCTTCTCCCCTCTCACTTCACAGCCAGACAAAAGACACTTCAGGGAGATATAGGCATCCCCCCCCCCCCCCCCCCCCTCCCCAAAGGTACATAGTCCTCACTATCCTCCTCAAGGCAGCTAGAAGAAACTCATGAAGGAAATTAAAATGGAAAGGGTAATGGGAGGAAAGCATGGATGTATAAAAAACCTGGAGACAGCGTTCGAGACAGAGCCCTGTTCATTCCTATTTGAGAGTTGCTCAGTGGCGTATGAAGCCAAAAAAGTTTAACTTCCTTGTATAAAATAACCCGGATAATTGGCCATGTTTCCGCACTAAGGGGCCCATAGAGCAGGCGCACTAGAGATCTCCGCCGGTCGTGCCGACTAGTTCCAATTTAGCATTCCGCTAACTTGAATGGGGATTAAATGATTTCATTGTGTAGCTTTTCTAGACTTTCCACATGTTATCGGATCGAATGGATCAAATTCTGATAGTGAAATGAGTCATTTTGCGGGGGTTGTGACGCTTGGAAAATGCATCCACTGATTTACAGACGTCTCTTTTACCTCTTAAGTGTATGGGAAAAAGTCTTTGTGGGCCCCGTGGCATCACATGACAGACACAGAAGTTGCAATTCCACTGTTTGGAATATACATATATATATATATATATATATATATATATATATATATATATATATATATATATGTATGTGTGTGTGTGTCAAATTGGCTTCAAAGCTTGGCGCACCTCCTTGGGGCCTGGAGGAATGGTGCAAGTGAGTGGTGCAGAGATTCCCCTTGTCCTTTATTTGCAGGTGAATAAAAACCGGTAGTGAACAAAAAACGGCAGTCACAGCAAAGTAGCATGCACACACATATTCATACACAAATTTCTCCAGCATGAGTTAGATGGTGTGATAACTACATTACACCTCCAATGTTCTAATGTATAATGCATTATGCTATACTTTCAAACCTACAGACTAACCAGAACACGCACACACGCACACACACACACACAAACACACACACACACATGCACACACACACACACACACACATACACACACACACACACACACACACACACACACACACACACACACACACACACGCACACACACACACACACACACACACACACACACACACACACACTATACACTACAATAGTAGACATGCACTACTCTGTCTCACCTTGCCAGTTGACTTGGGTCCCTTCCAGATGCAGAAGTAGCAGATGAACCAGGCAAGGGCCAGACACATGGCTAGCTCCCAGCGCATTCCCCCTATGTGCTCAATACCATCTGATATCTTCAGTACTCTACGTCTGATTTGGCACAAAGAAAACGGATGATTTACAACTTGATTTAGTACATATTCTTTTGTGACATATGAAGAATCCTTTGTAAAAACTTGCTGAAAAACAGGAAGTGGTGTTGAAAATTACATGTTGAGCCTCTGCATACTCTCTGAGTCTTAGTAAGTATGTATGACTTACAACACAGAGGGAGAATGATGAAAAATAAATATTTCCTTTATGTTGCTCAATATAAATAGCAATGTCATTTTTGCTGGTTAACCTTAGTTTATAGTTCCGTTAATGCATTGTCCATCCCTACAGAGTACTCCTCAACTTCAAAACACTGTCACCCTAGTTGGCATACTATACTAACTTACAAATATAACATACAATGAAATGTTTTTCTTGAGTCTCAAAACCCATCAATGTTTTGTGATGGAATAGGGAAACAATCCTATACTCTAGTACACCTTTGTCTTTGATCACTGAAGGCCTTTATTGTCTTTTATTGGTTCTCCATATATACTTGCTCAGTCACTCAGGATGAGTGTGTCTTATCACCCATACCAGTAATTTATGGCCATCCTGACCAAACAATACATCCACTTTCTGTCACCTCCTCAAAGAGCAACATGACATTGAGGGGACTAACCAGCACTACAAGATGACCTTATCGACCCTCTGTGATTCACACTGCAACTTCCTTCTTCCGTCCATGACAGCTGATCCTCATCCTGCTGCTAACCTGGCAGTTCAGGATGCAACTACAAGGTGATACAACTGTAAATTTGCAACAGCATTTGTGGAGCTACTTTTGTGTGTAACAATGCAGTCTTAAACAACGTGAGGATGGCATGGCAACAAATATTTCCACTTGTGGCTCCGCCGCCCCTACCTAAGATTTAGAAGTCTCTGTCCACCTGTCATCTGAAAAGTGTTCTTTTCCAACAATGACAGCAATCTTCTTGGCTGAGTCGCCTCTGCAATGTGGTCTGTTTGGCTTAAGGAATACACCTTCAATTATGTGTCCTTGATAGTAGGGATGTCCAGATCCGATCACGTGATCGGAAATCGGGCCCGATCACGTGGTTTCAGACTCAATCGGAATCGGACGTTACCTCCCGATCAGGACTCGGATATATATATATATATATATATATATATATATATATATATATATATATATATGTATATATATTCTCATTATTTTTTAACACATCTATAGTTATGCGGTGGCACAGAGTTAGACCCTTTTGACTCCACACAGAAACATCAACGTGCGGCATGACATCACTTTGTTGCAGAGACGCTATTGGTTAAATGCCGACAAAGTAGAACACGGAAGCAGCTTGAAGCGGAAAGCGCGAGTATGTCTGCAGACAGTAAGAGTTAGGAGTGCAGTTCCTAAAAGCACATTACTGGCATTGCAAACACTGTGGCACTTTTATTTTTTTATTTGTTTACATGCCTGCCGGGTATTTTAAGTTGAGGTGCTATTTGTTTTTATATTAGACTTTTTTATATTTACTGTTGCACTAAAGTCCAAAAGTTAAGAATTTATGTTATTACTTGATTGTTCAAGCTACCTCACAGAAGTGCTCTGTTTGTTGTTAACAGAGTTGTTGATGTTAAAATAAGGTGAATTAAATAAAAAATAAAGAACATCCTGGATCTGTTTTTTCGCTCTTCTTTATATATTATAGAAGTATTGGATCGGGACTCGGTATCGGTAGATACTCAAAATCAAATGACTCGGACTCAGACTCCAGGGCAAAAAAACCTGATCGGGACATCCCTACTTGATAGGATGGGGACGAACCTTCATGATAAAGGCACTTGACAGCATTGTGCTCTGACAGAAAGAGGTCATATAATCTTATTGGAGATGATACCTTGCTTCATATCCTCCAACACGTTAATGCTATTGAGCATCAAGGACGTGCTGTTGGGACAACTGCACTGTGGTGGTTAACATCACCAGGCACAAAGAAGTCTGGTTTACTTTGGTTTGCGCCACTGTTATGGCCATGAACTACTTAAATAGGTCATGCATATTCTTCAGCCCCTGAAATGTCCCTGGTGGTCAAAATGTTTGTGCCAAAGTAATGTCCAGGGTTGGACCACTACTAAGACCACCTTGAGCCAAATCTGTACTTAGTTTAGCAGTACACTCACTGACCATTGTGGTTCTCCCAGAATTAAAACAACAATTCACCCTTGGGGGACAATGAGTAAGCACAAGCAACATGGTCAAACAGCTTTATGCAGTTTTTTTTTTTTTTACTTCACTTCACTTCCTGATACCCTGTGTCGAGCAGCTGTCAGCACTGTAGCCCACAGATGGGAACTTGCAGACCAACTTGATCAACTAAATCCCCACATTAGAGAAGCCACCCTGCCTGTCCTTCGATGCTGAGTTTGTGGATCTCAGTCTGCGGATGGTAGCCATATCAGCTGGTTACCGCAAAATGTATTGTGAAACTGCACTGTGGTGTCCAAAACAAATTTCCCAATGGGGACAATTAAGTACATTTTGATTTTAGAATAGGTTAGTTATAGCAGTAGTGGCAGTGCTGAGCAGTAGAGAGTTATCAAGCCAATAGAATCCAATATAAGACTTGTACTGTGTTACAGTAATAGTATAGGCACTACTGTACAGACCTACAACTAAAACATTATTCCCCGTGATATGCCTACAGGTTTAACAGTGTAGGTGCAAGATACAGGGCACATTAACAGCGATTATGACATCATAGCTTGTCGGCGGTGGTGAATCAACAGTGTTTCCGGTTTGTTGAAGCAAAGCCAGGGAACAGCATTGATGGAGGATGAGAAGCGAGACCCGGAGCCACAGAACTACATGGTGCTGCCAAATCTTTGCCACCGAGTTCACCCTTGGAGCTCCTGACCAGCCATTGATCATCGTGACATGTTCTTGGGGGCCAGCCACAGGCTAGGTCCAACACAGCCCCCCTGGTCAGCCAAGAGGGCAAGATGTGAAGGCTAATGTGTGTAAATATATTGGGTGTGTTTTCAAAATCATATGTAAATCAGTTTTATATGGGTGCAAAGTGTGTGCGTACTGTTAATGTGAGTATGATATGATTTTGATATGTAAAAAATAACAAATTATTGCATCCTCTTGTTTAAGAGACTTTTAGAAGATGAAGACGTCTGCATTAATATCTTGTGTTCAGTCTTTTTTTTCTGGTTCAATAAAAGTACTCTGTCCAGACATATCACTACTTTAGTAATGCACTGGTAATATTGTTGCAGATATTTACAACATATGTGTTTGTTTTTTCTTTTCATTAAACTCTCCTTCAGTGATTTAAGCTTTTTATTTTACAGTGTAAAGATGGAATGATAAAACTATGCAACATTATTTTGGAGCACCAAAACAAACATCCATACTGTTGACAAAATACAGCTTGTTTAACTTATTGTCCTGATGTTGGTTTATGCTGTATATACAGTATAAAACATGACAGTCTGTCTTGGAATAGATAAACAAAGCCTGGTTGGTTGCTATTTTTGCCAACAACATGGTGATTGGCTTTTTGGCAATTTCTTTTGGGTATGTCTTTCTCTGCGGTTAGGTTTATGCTATTTGGCTCAAATCTGATGTTTTTATTACTGTTACATAAATCATGTCACTTAATTTTTCGATTTAGACACAACAATATTGATCACATTTTACATTTTACAATTTTACTGCAATATATATTTGTTGTTTTTAAAGGAGAGAGAGTTGACCCAGTAGTGTAAACATAGCCACTGGCAGCGAGACAGGAAGTGTGGTCAGCATTACACACTGACCAGGCCTGATCCGCTGCCACACACATGGCTCTAGCTGGGAGACAGCAGGCCTACCAGGGTCTGTTGACACACAAATATGAAAAGGGCTAACTAATTATTGCGGGAAAGGTTAGCAGGGGGTCAGTGAAACATTCTGGAGTTGTCAGAAGCTCATATTTTCAACATAGTAGATAATGACACTAAAGGAGGACTTGAACTGACAAAGTATCTCCTTGTGGTGTTATATGCAAACTGTGATACCATTAATACTTTATACCCACAGAGATTATCATAGTATGCTCTCCAATGGGACTTTGCACAAACAAATGAAACTAAACAAAATGTCATATAAAAACTAATGGACATGACAGAAAATAAAAAAAGGAATAAAAAGTGTACTCACTCCCAAAACTCAATGACTGGAGATGTTCCGTTGGGGTTTGTAATGTTGGTGGAATTTTCTCCATAGTAGTCCACACAGTTCTCTGTGGATAATCAATGATGTGTTATTATTTGTAAGAGCGTATACTGCAGATATAGATGTTGTTGCACATTAAATCCTATTTTCTTTACTCTTGAAACAAAAAAGATGGACATGATTATTTATGCTCGTAAGAATAATTCCCTCACTTTTCCACTGTTCCCTCCTATACCTGTATTCCAGTAGTGCCCACAGCCAGCCCATGGCAGCTCGGTGGTGAAGCAGTTGAAGAGGTAGAAGATGGCCCAGGCAAGAATCACTACGTAGTATACGTTTAGATGAGCTTCAATCACCTGTGTTGCATAGCCAATACCTGAAAAGGCAAAGATTTACAGATCATCGGGCCATACTTCTTTGTCTCTGCACATGTTTCCAATTTTCTTTTTAATTATTAAAATCCTGAGCACCCCCTCTTCAAAAGATATCAAGTGCGTGTTTTCTCACCCTCAAATAGCGGGCAGACTTTCCTCCAGCAGGTGATGCCTCCCTCACTGGTGAACTGACCCAGGGCAGTCTCCAGGAAAAACACGGGGATACCGCAGCATACAAAGAAGATGACATATGGAACGAAGAACGCACCTTTGTGCACACAATAGAAAATACACACAGAGCATTAATACCACTTGAGCAATACTAGAATAAGACGTCTGACAGTATAATAATTCAAAATACGAAAGGAGCCATTCACAAAATTCAGATAAAAGCACCACACTTATTCAGCAACATTACCTTTTCAGATTATGAATAGGGTCCATACTGTGCTGTCTGATGAGGGAACCCACCTCTTTTATTGACATGATTGTGCTTAATGGACTAAATAATAAAGGAAATAATAGTGTAATACTTCTCAGGCTAATTTTTACAAAGTGAAAGCTTATTCACAAAATTGCTGTCCTTCTTTGGTGTGGTAGAAGATAATAGAACTTGCCTCTCTTGCTTGACTTGCACATACATATATACCGGTACTAAACACTTTCACATACATGCATACTCTAATGCATATACAGTATGCATGCACATACATATATACGTGCATACACATGCATGCATGCATAACGTGAGAATGTGTATAGTATGAGGGTATATGAGCGTGAGTACAGTATATACTGTATGTGCGTGGTTACTAAGTATGTATGTATGTATGTATGTATGTATGTATGTATGTATGTATGTATGTGTGCATTAGTATGTATGTATGTGCATGGGGTCGGAGGTTGGGGTGGATGGATGCGTCAAACAAACGTGACTTTCACCCAGGAGACCGGTGTTTGTGTCCTGTGCATGGAAGTCAACTTTTGTGACTTTTTTTACGATGACTACTTCACTTACATTCATAACTTTATTTACGCAACAAACATAAGCATTTTAACCCAAACCATGATTTTTTTACTAAACCTGACCAAGTAGTTTTGTTTTAAATCACAATGTTTAAAACTGTGACCGTGTGTCCGACCAGGAGTTGCTAAGTTGTTTGCAGTCATGTGATTCCGATGATGCGTGACTCAGATGGAGGGCAGATAGTGAAAATCAGAATAGATTGGAGTAATTTTGTTAGTAATATTGACTGAAAGAAATGTTGGGCCTTACCACAAAAGTTCCTTCTAACAAATAATGTAAAGAAAGTGTCATTTAAGGTGATCCATAGATTCTAATCAGTGAAACATTTCAAGAGTTAAAGAGCGAGATGTAAATTGTTCTTTCTGTGAATTACACACTGAAACATGCTCCCATTTATTTCGGATTTGTTTGGGTTAAAATAAGTATGTTTGTTACGTACACTTAGTTATGAATTCTTTATTAAGTAGTCAACGTAAAAAAGTGTGAGTGAAAGACGTGTTTGTTTGACCCAGCTATCCACCCGACCCCCTACCCCAACGCACATACACACATACACACATACATACTTATGCACACATACATAAATACTAAGCACACACATACAGTACATACATACTCACTTTAATATATCCTCATACACATCTCACATTATGCATGCATGTTGTTTATGTATGTACTGTATGTATGTACGTGCATGCGTATGTATATATATATATATATATATATATATATATATATATATATATATATATATATATATATATGCATGAGAGAATGCATGTATGTGCAAGTGCTTAGCATCGGTATATGTGTGCAAGTCAAGTATTCAATTTTGGCCTAGGCATCTTCTCATACTATTCTACTTATGTATCAGAGGTAACGTTTGCCCTCCTTTTTGTTTCTTTTCTTTTCTAAACTTGCCTTTTCCATTCTTACCTGTCTCCTTCCTGCTAGGGAGCTTGTTTTATGTCCACCATTTTTTTTAAACAAAAACCTCTCCATCTTGATTCTTTGGTAAGCAGATGGTTTGTACTTCTAGCACAGATAAGGGAAACTTCTTTACCTCCTCCATTTTTGTAACAGAGGTAAGGAAACCTCCAGACGTTGCCCAGCCCGATGATCTCTCCAGCCACAGACAGGAAAAACTCGATCTTGTTGTTCCAGTGGCCCCTCTCATTGTATTCCCTGTGCTCTAGGCTGGAGCTGGACCCTTCAGGGTCTCTGCCATCCTCTGGTTTACCGTTTATAACGGGCCCGCTCTTCTCAGCTGTCATGGCGCTTCAGCAGCCCGCTGAGAGAGAGAGAAAAAACACATGGACAGAAGAGTTTTAAAAGGTGACCTCATGACCTAAACTTTAAATGGATTAATTGACTTTTTCTGGACATGTGTATCTTTTCCTGGGACATCTGAATGGGACTGTCCCATTAATGCAAAACCACACCCATTGAATAGAATGTGAAGGTTCAAATCAACGGAAAGCAATCCAATTAATTTTCACTCATTATGTAACTGCATGGCCCTTTAATCAGCCTTGAATCTAAATAAAGAAGGAGCAGTGTAGAATTAAGTGTGATACCTCATTAAAGGATAACAACATCATGAATAGTAATAGAGAAGCAGACATTGTTCATTAAGATTGTCAAACCAGAATGAGGAGGCTGACAAAACAAACAAGCTTTCAGTAACCTGCAAGTTAAACAACTAACTTATGTGAACCCTGCCACACTCTTCCGATGGACATCAATGTAATGCCTGCATTGCTATACAGCATGTAGCATGAAAATAATTTAATAACTTGTTGAAATGCAGTTACAGCCTATATTCAAATCAATCACCCCATCATCAGCATCTATTGTACTGTATGTAAGCAGCCTTACAAGAAGTTCATGTCAACACAAAGAAAACCGAAATGAGCATGCAAATAGCAATCAAAGACTTAAAACAGTGAGCCTCTTTACTCACCAGTCTACTATGGAACAGTGGCAAACCTCCTTTTGGCTCCCGCGATGATGCGCACTAACAATTGCCTTTACAAAACACAGGGTGGTTTAGCCCGGTGAAAAAAGGGAGAGCGGGGGCAAAAGAGGGAGAAAAGTACAATCTGGATCCGCGTTGAGTACAGTGGTTTTGTTGAGTCTCCCGTGTATATAAAGGAAGATCCAGACGTGGCAGAGTGACGGTAGATCTTGCACCAGGCGATGGATAACCTGCGACTGCGCTTACACTCTCCAAGCGGTATGCTCTCAAACGCCTCTACTTGGATAAAAGCCATGTGGTAACCAATCTAGCTCTCACACCAGCGTTACCACGGCGCAGAGAGCGCAGGTTGACATGAGGAGACGGGCAAAACACGAGAAAAGAGTTTTTTTTAACTATCTAACAATATATTTAAGTAGCTTATTACATGATTATTACAGCTGCACCATTAGGTTTTCATGTATAAAAAATGAGACAAAAAGGGGACTTAATGCACCAACACATTTTACAATTATTAATTTCTAACTTCGCCATGCAACCAGTCAGATGTACAATACCAAAGATTGTGATTGCAAGCATTATAATATTTGTTTGTTTTTTCATTCTTATTTCATAATTATGTCCATTCTGACAATAATAACACACTGAATCAACAAAGAGCCTCATGTGTAAACAAACCAGTGTGTGCAGATGAATAGGCAGCTAGTTTGGTTTGCTGGAAAGTTGGAATACTAAATAGCTAATTCAGAATTTCTACAATGGAGATGGCAAGTTAACAAAGTTCAATATGAAAATAAGACCTAGGCCTATATTGAAAAATACTGGAAGTTTCTTTACATGTTCACATTCACTTCAACTCAGCATTTTAATGTCAAGCTAGCATTCATATGACCCGTTGGTTTACATTTAAATCTTGATTTTAATAAATGAGTAATGAGTTTTCAGAGAAAGTCTTAAATGTAAACTTAATTACAGTATGATAAAACAATGATATGGAAAAAGTGCAATAGAGCCCAACTGAGCTAGTTAAAGGATCCTTATCAAAAACCTTTGTTTAATATCATTATTATTGTTTTGTTTTTCAAATATCGGTAAGTATCAGTATGGCTCTCTTGTCTGTACGAACATGTGACAACACGGATATAACATTCAAAAAATATATTTCCTTCATCTGAGGTGTTTGTTGGTTGAAGACTTGTGGAAAGTCTCGATCTTCAAAAATGCAGTGACCCCGTTTGATTTATAAATTAATGTCTGGCTCCCTTTGTCAAAGCAGTTGCTCCTGGGGCTTTGCTCTGAGCATACCAACTCACACCTCTTTGTAAAACCTCTCCTCTAGAAGTCACTCTGCACCCGAGCATGCAATATGAACACATTTCCTCATTTGAAAACATTGGCTTGTTGTTGTCACTGGCTAATGATGAATGATCAG
This sequence comes from Zingel zingel, assembly GCA_023566125.1. NCBI lineage: Eukaryota > Metazoa > Chordata > Actinopteri > Perciformes > Percidae > Zingel > Zingel zingel. The sequence continues at coordinate 20,323,684 of CM042319.1, forward strand.
CTCGTCATAAAGTCTTAATAACCCATGCTGCTTATTAAAAAAGGGGTTTATAGGGGTTGTTCATACACAAGTTGATTGCCTGGTTTCCAGGCGTGATAGACTCGGTGCACAAGGAACTCCCCTGACTTTAAAAGCCTGACCTAGTCTCTAAGAATCCCTTTACGCGTGGGTCACTTGTCATTAGAAGCTTAAAGGAAGTGCCTTGCATAAAAAGTATGGCCACCCAAAGCGGCTAGCAAACACTCACAGTGCTTTTCAGGCAGAGTCAAATCCTTTATTTATGTTGCCCTGTACAACTTTATCAGAGAGGGAATGCTTGATGAGGATGAAACCTTGATAATTTCTTGCAGGTATATAGGCTAATGTTCATGTTTTCATGCTCCTTTGCTCTTGCAGATTTATTCCTCAAAAAAGTGTTGCATGTTGCTGCAGTGAAATGAGTGTGGTGATGTAAGTACACATGAATACATTTTGACCCCATCTAATGTAGTGAAAGACAACACTCTCACACTTTAGGAAGGTCTAAGAGTGAGTTGAGGACTGCGACGTGAGAGAGATTTCCTCCAGAAGACTTGTGTTAGGAATAGAAAAGCTTTCACTCCAGCACTAGATGGTCTGTTGACAAGATGGCTAGAGGTCATTCTCTTCAACCATTATTCTTCTGGCCTACTGACTCCCGAACAAGCAAGATGTTTCAAAGTGAATGGCCGCCTCACTCCTAAAGGACCAAATTGTTCCATTAGTTGTAGTAGTCGGGAGGAACAGAACAACTTTGTCGTCCAGTTAGGACACTGGAACAAGGTCTTTAACAAGGTGCTGCAAGTGTAATTGAGAAAATAAGATAAGAGATTAGATAGGTGGACTGCAAGAACTGTTGTATGTTAGAGGCATAAGTAGAAGGAATAAAAAAGGATAAGTGGTAAAAATGAAGCTGACAGACAGAGAGGAGAGAAGCAGAATAAAAAAAATAAAGGAGGAGAATGGATAAAGCTGTCTAGCTCACATGATGCCACAGTGGTTTTTATTGTTTTGTGAATGCTGAATCTCTCTGAGATTATGTACAAGCAAATATGTACATATTTTATAACTCAAGAGTGAAAAGTGCATTAAATAGTTTCATGCATTTGCTCTTTTCAAAGAAAAGTTATGTTTCTCACTCATTTTGCAACAAACTGTAACAAACTGTAACAACCTTAATTTAACAATTTAATAATTAAAAAATTGTTGGTTTCTGAAAAGTTTTTCAATGCTCATTATTCCACATTAGCAGGGACTGAAAAATCAGACAAGAACAATTTTTGTGTGGGACTTAAACCAGAAAATGCACAAATCCACTAATTTTGGCCTATGGCGTAAAATTTAAATTTAACTTGGACACCCATTGATGCCCAGAACAGGTACTCATCTTTCGACCGATCTTTAGACATGACCTTACACAGAACCAGGTCTTGTAATGTGCAGTGTAAAATCAGCTACACTTCATGCTATATTCTACAGCTGCTAAAATGTGCAGTTGAAAAGTTTATGGTGCTAAAACAGTCTCATAAGTATTTGCAACTTGTAAAACACAATGCACACATGAATGCAGAGTGATTTGTATACATACATCTGTGTTGTATCTGTGCCTCTAATTTGTGACTTGTGAAACACAATGCAGAAATGAATGCAGAGCAATTTGTATCCGCAAACACTATTCACAAATGAATGCTGAGCAATTTGTATCCGCAAATGCGTATCTGTGTCTGTGCGTCTAATTTGTTACTCGTATTTCATCATTTGTAAATGAACTTAGTATTTTTCTCTCCAGTAGATGGCTGTAATACAACACTTATGGATGCCAACCGCTGTTAAACTACATGAAGATGGTGAAGAAGCCTTCATTGATGTTTTCATCATCATTGTTGCAGTGCATTTACAATTTGCTTTATGTATTTATAGCGGCAGTGACCGTTTGCTACATTTTGGAGCATGCTAATGTTCACCTTCTTGTACAGCTTGAACAGCGATGCTAGCAAGCTAGTGAATATATTTGGTATTATATGAAACTAGACGATCTAAGGAATCCATTGATACCAACCATGTTATGCTTGTCCATAACAGGGATATATAAAGTAAGGTTCCAAAGTTAAGCCATTTTCAAAGGAGTCTTCCTCACCTCAAGATATCAGAATAAAAATGGATTTATCATGTTTTACACTGTAGCTGTTGCCATAACTACAGATCTTAGATGATGTTGCAAGTTAAACTATAAAGAATACAAATTTAACATTTGCTCGACATATTGTAACCATGTTTATTAGTACAGTAATTGCCACGCACCTGGTTAAATACATGCTTCTCCTGTAAGACAAAAAGTATGTGCAGTTGTACACTCTGATAAAAAAACTGATAGTTTAATCACTGAATATGCCATGTTTTACAGCTCTAATCAGATGCTGTCCTGAACACCTGTTTGACGCGGTTTACCGGACCCACAAGACTCTCCTCACAGTATGAAGGTATTGTGGGACAGGTGTCATACTTCTGCCAACTGATGGTCTGAAGACAACACAGCAGCATCAGAAAAGATTCAGTATCCACAGGATGACTTCTGTGACCTGAGAGCCTACATTACCAGCTGACACATCTTGGTGGACTGGTGGAGGACATGAGCTGGACAGTTAACATCTGCTACTCTGTGCATTATGTATACACACTTTATATTTCCATTTCATTGACTATGAATAAAGTGCTTTATTTCTAAGCAGGGTTTGCTCATTTTTAAGTTTAGTAGTAAAGCTCCTAAGTGTTATATAACATGTTTTTTCACAAAGACTGTAATTGCACTGTTTATACAGGTGATATGTCTGATTTAATGCATGTAGTAGGGTCAAACACTAAGTCCATTTAACATCCTGACTATGAAAATGTAATCCTTTAAGTAAGGTAATAGTGACAGGAAGCAACACAAAACATTTGTTTTATTGTTTTGACAGATGGCAATATAAATAAAACAAAATTATTTTGAAAGGGTATCAAATCTAATCTGCAGCTTGAAAAACATTTCACAGCATAAATATGACAATAACGGACAAATAAAAACTTCAAGTGAAAGTTACTTTGTGAAACAAGAGTCCCTTTCACACAGCCTATTCAATGTCTATGGACACAGTACAGTCCTCACAGTAGCTGTTGATACTTTAGTTACTGAGCAGTTGAGAAATATGACACCTGTCGAGCAATAACTTTATCCTGAGGTTTCACACTGTGAGGAGTCTGGTGGATTGAAGTACACCTCATCAGTGGTCAGTCAGATCTGTAAAACACGGCAGATTCAGTGTTAGATTAAACTAGGCTATCCTTTTTTATCGCAGTGTACAACTGCACATACATTTAGTCTTGAATAAAGGAGCGGTATGTATTTAACCTGGTGTGTGGCAATTACTGTACTAATAAACATGGTTACACTATGTCAAGCAAAGTTAAATTTAAATTCTTTACAGTTTGACTTGCAACATCATCGTTTGATTCCTTAGATCATCTAGTTTCATATGATACCAAATATATTCACTAGCTTTACAACTGGGCCCACTAACAGTTTAAGCAGTGCTTAATAATTTTTCAGACTGCCAATTCCACACAAAGACCAGGCAAAGCCCATGTTACAGGGCTGACTTTAACAAGCTAAGTTAGCATCTTTGTTTGCTGTACAAAAAAGTGAACGTTAACACGCTCCAAAATGTAGCAAATTGTAAATGCACTGTAACAATGATGCTGAAAACATAAATGTAATTTATTTGACGAGAAAGTCCTAACAATATCAACTTACCCGGAGGAACGTCAAGTAGATTCTAGGCCAACCATATCTGAAAAATTTGACAAGGCTTCTTCCCTATCTTCATGTAGTAACAGCGGTTGGCATCCATACGTGTTGCATTACCGCCATCTACTGGAGAGCGCTGGAATCGTCACTTGAGACATGAATTGTTTGTGAAAACAATGGCGCAGAAAAACGGTCTCAAAAGTACCCACACAAATATAAGGAGATTTACAAATATATTTACATTGAAAAATACTAAGTTCATTTACAAATTATAAAATACGAGTTACAAATTAGACGCACGGACACAGATACGCATTTGCGGATACAAATCACTTTGCATTCATTTGTGAATTGTGTTTCACAAGTCACAAATTAGAGGCACAGATACAACACAGATTTACGGATACAAATCACTCTGCATTCATTTGTACATTGTGTTTTACAAGTTGCAAATACTTACGAGACTGTTTTAGCACCATAAAAGTTGAAGTTTCAAAAAAGCACTGTAATTAAGTGTTGATTTATGTGTAAGCACTGGGTGAACTTGCTGAAAGAAGTTTGATATATCAGTCAAATTGAATGTAGTTGAAATGTCAGTTGAAGCCAAACAGATAAATACAATCAAAATGTCAACTGATGTGTAAGTGTTCAACGCAGTTAAATTAAGAGGTGAAAGCAGTTAAAGCGATATAGCAATTCAAATGTCAATTGATGTATAATTACTGGAGGCATTTGAATTATGGTAAATAACTTCAGCCTAAGAAGCAGTTTGACATTACCAGTAGCCTAGCTTTCTTCTAATAAGCACTGGTATTTGGTTTCTAAATAGAGTTTAACTTGGTATATATTGTGTATATTGTCTAGATATAGCATATTTTAAGTTTATTGGAATTTAAAGTTTAAATGCATTATGTGTTTCTAGTTACAGCCTATTTTAGGTGTATGGTTTCTAATTAGTGTATAACAGTGTTTGTTTTCTGTCTAATAAAGATCACATCATTTCTTGTGTTGGTCTAATTTAATACAAAGTAAGGCTTATTATATCTTATTAATGTACTAATTACAGTATAATTTAGGGGTTTGGCCTTTAATTAGGGTATAACTGTTCATTTTCTGTCAAATAAAAACATTATTTCTAGTTTTGGTCTAATTTGATACAAAGTATGGCTTATTAAGTCTTTTTAATGTACCGTAAAAAAAAGTATGACCGAAAATGGTCATGTCAACAGTCATTACACTAATGTTCCCACTTGTGAGGATAGGAGCTTTTCTGTCTTGTTGGACAGTGTTGGTGTCCAGTTAAGACTTTAAAACTTTATGGGGTATCATCAGCATAAAATGAAAGCCAATTTTGAAGTTAAAATATAACCAAGGCATAGCATATAATCAAAGTAAAATCATATTGACTTTAAGTATGGAACCTTTTGGGATCACACATGCCATTTCAGCAGAGAAAGACACAACATCAGCCACTCTAAATATTTCCACAGGTGTAATCAATAAAAAGAAATTAGCAGTTATTTGAGGAAAGACATCTAGTTGGTGATCATGTGAAGCATCATGAACACATGAAATTGCATTTGTCGTGGTGTTCTTTTCACTTTAAGAAAGAAAACATAAGTGATTTAATATATTAAGCTTATCTTCAAGATGTGTCTTCACGCTTGTTTTGGGTGTGTTTTTCTGGTTGGTTAAGAGTTAACACATTTGTTCTGTGAAGTTGTTCAATGGTAGACAAATAGGAGTAAAGTAGGTGATGCCAAAAACACAATGGCTGCGAAAGCACCATGAAGTGCCGTGCAGTGGAGTCATTTTCATTTTGGCGCACCTGTTATCCAATATGTCTGTTCACACTGGCTGCGTTTAGGAGTGGAGTACCCATGCACTGCAGCGATTCTTCTGCAAGCCGTGAGTGAATGTGTCCAGCCAGGTAATCAAACACAGAAAGGCCACAGCGCAGCCAGATACTTTACAAAATAAAACAAATTTCAAAATCAAACACTCAGGTTGGCTGTCTTAACCTCTCAGCTGTGTCTAGAGCGACACTAACAAACACACACTGGGAGAGAGAGAGAGAGAGAGAGAGAGAGAGAGAGAGAGAGAGAGACATAGAGAGAGAGAGATTCTGTAGAGTGGAGAGGAGCAGGATCGTTTTGTGACTGGCGCAGAGAAGCCAGGCGTCCGATTGGGCACGAATTTAAGCTTGACAGTGATTGGCAGCGCTTTGCGGGCTGAATGTTTTGGTCGTTACATTTTGTGACATTTGAGAACGATTATCTTTATATCATTACATTCGTTATCTGTTATTTGTTAGCAGTTGACCAGATGGCATAACTAAAACAGCACAACAATAGTAGTAGTAGTGGTAGTATAGCAGTACAGCAAATCAAACAATATCAGCCAGTTATGCCTGCACTTAAGTTCTACCAAGTTTTTGACACAGACAGATGATTTTATTTGAAAAAAAAATATTTTGCAATAGGGTTAACCGTAAGTACCAAAACTATTTTAATCAGGACTATAACAACTATACAACTAAAGGAGGGAGGGAGCTTAAATGTATTAAGAACCTGGGGACTAATCAAACTATAAGCCATATAGGAATATCAGTGATATCTGCTTAGCTCAATAGATGGACCCAATAGACAGCTGGGTCTGATAAAATTGGATGAAAGCTAAAAGCAGCAAAAAAGGGAATAGATTTTAAACTTGACAGCAGCAAAATGATTGGTTGACATACAACTTGGCAAAATGCCCTCAATCAGCTGTTTGTGTTAGAAGTTAAAAAGGAAAAACACAAATATAAAAAGAGAGTAACCATGTAGGTAGTCATCTTGATGGAACTTTTGCTAAGCTTCATTCTATAAGAGTATTTTTGAATGGAAGTCATTCCTCTGATGTGCTTTTGATATGTTTGACACTTTTGGAACTGAGCCCATTCAAAGTAAGAACCCATATTAACTGACAAAAGACAAAGTTATAACTTCAGCCAGAGCCGCCTTGCAATGCTAATGCTTCCCTGAGTGTATAAACCTGCCGCTCAATAGAGACACCACCCCACTACTTCATATCAACAGCAATTTGTTTTGAGCAATTCAATAAAACGACCCCAGAACATTTAAACACGGGTCACTTCACTGGCAAAGCCTCAGACTGCATTGATGCACAATTTTCACAAACAACAAAAAGAAACTCCAAAGAAAAGTAAGGAGAAAAGAATCTAGGGGAAATGCAGGACAAAGAGCCCGGCCGACAGATCTCAAACTCAACTTCAACACACTAGCTGCAGCCAATCCACAGCATCCATTCAGTCCACTTGAATTCAACGTTTCTTTTATCCCCATGCAACAATTAGTCTGGTGTCCAACAAAAGGTAGTTTTTTACATTGACAAAAATAGTGTGACAGTATCAGAGGTATGAGGGTGTTATAATTAAGCTTGAGTCACAAACATACACTTGGATGTGCATATACACAGACACACACACCAGTACACACACACTCTGACCTCACCTTACTGAGTCCAATAGGTTTCTCTGCTTGGCAAGAGGGGAGCGTTGAGTAGCTACCAACCAGGCCACCCAGTAGTGAGTGAGACCTGCCAGCAACACCCCCGTCCGTGCACATGCCAATAGAGCTGAGAAGGCTGATATTGGTATGCTGAATATTAATACTATTAGAGACTAGTGCTACGGTACCAGCATGCAAAGCAGCAACACAGACAAACACAGTACGTTACAAGTTGAATCTCTCCTCTACACGTTATATTACAGAACTATATTTTTACTACAGGTTTAATTTGATAAATACCAACATAAAAACAGTTTCTGATGTGAAATGGATCTCCTGCAAAGGTTTTTGGCATATTCTCATATAATGATAATGCAGTTTTATAACAGTGTATTTAAAACAATATTAAGGCTTACCTCAAATCACTGAGTACTTGACACTTAACAAAGCCTTCAAGTCATGAATAAATGCTGCAGCAGTAAGTGAAACTACAAAATTACGCAAGAAATTTTGACAGTGTGCCTACTACTTGGTGCACATCCGAATAACACTAGGTAAGTATTAATAGCAGTAGCTGTATTGATGTACATAGGTCACACTGTCACTGAGAGAGAGAGAGAGATAGAGAGAGAGAGAGAGAGAGAGAGAGAGAGAGAGAGAGAGAGAGAGAGAGAGCAATAGGGAATGGATGGATGGGCTTACAAGACACCACAAATTCATACAGGTCAGGACCAGAGTACAGCATAGTACCACTTACCGTTTCTTAGATTTTTTATTTCACACAATGTATACTTCCATACTTTGAAAATTGAGAATATGTTTTTGCACTGCTGGAGAAAACTGTACCACCTAAAGTAATAATAGTAAATAATAATAATAAATTGGTCTAGGTCAGCCTAAAGGCTACTAAAATTCAGGGATGATGTGGGAAAAATGTCAGAGACCTCAGAGAAAACAAACTCAAACACAAGAAATTACAGTTAAATTATTTATTTATAATAATATAAAAATAGACATTTATTATTTATACATTTTTATAGCATTGTCATTGTCACAATGCCTGGCTCCCCCTGGCAGTCATCGTCTATCTCTGAAAGTACACAAAAGGAAAAACATCAGTAATGACAATATTAAAGCAGCGAGAATCAATTGTATTTTAATTCAGTCAAGAACTCAAAAAAGTTACTTAGTTTTGTATACATTTATCCATGCACCGATCAAAATAGTAACCTCATTTTACTTATAGTAATTGTTAAATGTTAAAAGTTAAATGCCAAGCACGTAGTTGTGAGTAGAAGTCAAGTTAGTCTTATTTTAAAATGTTACCTCAAGCCTTGTAATGTATGGCCTGCTTTCTGGAGAAAGAAACCAGCTGAAGAGTCCTGAAGAGCTGCCGTGTGTTTTCTGAAAGAAAAAGAATCAGACATAACTTTCCATTAGCTGATGTTGTCATCACTTGGGTTGTCAAATAGGTGAACAGTTGGCCAAATGAAAACCAACAATGATGTGTAGTGCAATTCTATACCTATACTTACAGTATATTAACCTAGCATTTACCTCAATATTGTCTTTTGGGGGGCATTTTCCTCGCTCAGACTGCTATCCCTATCTGCATTTGCATCTGCATCACTGGAACTGCAACCCAGCCTTGTCCTCAATAGAACTGCTTCTGCTCTCCTCTGCTTTCTCTGTTCTTTACCTTGATTTATTTTATTAATTTGATCATATCTGTTGTCCTTTAGTTAAGGCTTTTCTAAACAAACAAAGGCTCTACAAGAGCCCAAAACATATAAAGGACGCAAGCCAAAAAGAAAATTAACCATGCCTACATTCATAAAAAAAAAAATACTAAAATAAAGTTTACAAAAAAAGTAACACTTTCTATGAAGCCTGTGTCTATAATGCATCATGAACACTATCAACTTAATCAACATAATAATACTGATACTTATGATACTGATACTGATATAAAATTTAGGCTCATAGTATATCATAATTCTCATAGTTCTTATATATTTCCTATTTAAATAAATTTCTTGTATGCCAGAGATGGGGACTCGAGTCTGGGACTCATACTCGAGTCACACTTAAGTTGCACAAACAGCTGACTTCAGACTTGACTTGCGACTCGACCCAAAAGACTTCAGACTTGACTCAGACTCGAGCTACGAGACTCGTCAACAACCTGTTTTCATGCAATTATTGCTTTTTAAATCTAAATGTAGTCACGTATTTCTATTTTCTTTTATTGGCGCATATATGTTGGGGAAACGTATGAGGAGCTGCATGTCCCCTGCCCTTTGCCATAATGTGCAATGTAACGCATGTGCCATGGTTAATGTGCGCGCACTCACATAAAAGAAATGTATTGACGATGGCGACTCCTCCCGGAGTTGTGCCTTTTGTCATTAGTTTTGCGTTCAATAACTTCGTAAACAGTGGCAGTAAGCGAACAGCTACATGCAAGGTGTGTGGCACCAAGATAAATGATGCCGGATCAACAACGTCGAACTTCATCAGGCATCTCAAAATGCACCCAGATAGGTCAGTCACTTGCTAATGTAAAAGAGACGTTACATTTAGCATATATCGTCACAGGTAACAAGCTAACCATCACAAAGTGTAATGCTGGGAACAGGCAAATTGTATCTTTATAGTTAATAGTTGCTGAGGCTTAGACATCCATGGTGCACAGGAGGCGGGACGCACAGATCCATCTTACCAGGAACAAACGCTGTGTCGTGTGGGCAAACTCACGTGATGCGTAATTGATCCCGTGGATGATTTGTAGGCTATTAAGTGAACAAGGTGTACCCGGTCCACCAAACACTGGGCCGTCTTGACTGTCTTAATTCTGCACATATTTCTGTTACTGTAGTCCTATTTACTATTTCATTATTTCATCCAGGCGTGGCGCAGCGGATCCGTGCGCAATCTCACCTGCCATGGAGACGCTGGCCTCACTAACCTCTCCTCCTCTGAGTTGGCTCTCCCTCGCGCTGGCAGTGGCGGTTCTACATTGAATTACACCCTGGGCGAGACCCCCTTCGACAAAACTGCAGAATTACTATATTTAAGTTCTGATAACTTATACTGTCATATTTTGTCATATTTTGTGCAGAATTGTGTTCAGTCTTTTGTGTTGTGCTAATGCTGAGAACAGGCAATTTGTATCTTTATAGTTGTATCCATATGATGTAACAGACTTAGGTTAATATTTCACCAGGTCCAAAGGCTAGAGGGATGTGTTAAGTAGACCCCATAAAGTTATCCTACAACTGATTTTGATACTGTACTGTCTGAATGGTAGCTACAGGACAGGCTTTGACATTTAACAATACAGTGTTAGGGACAGATCAGATGGCCAGAGACTTGAGACTTGACTTGGACTCGTGGCAAAATACTTGAGACTTGACTTGAACTTTCCCCTCAAAGACTTGAGAATTGACTTGGACTCGAGCTCAAAGACTTGAGACTCGACTTGTTAACATCACTGCCATATGCACGTGACAGAAAATGGTTAATTAATATATATATATATATATATATATATATATATATATATATATATATATATAAATATGTTTAGTTCATAACTAAAATTATGCAGTGCAATATTCAAATTGATATTACATTAATTAAGCCCATGTTTATATTGTATTATAGTAATGACTACCAATTATAGAGTATTATGATACTTGACCTTATTAGTCATAATAAAATGCTTTATAATGTGTTATGATTATTGTTAAAAAAATACATTATGAAGTGCTTATAACTATACAGTGCTATAAGCAGATTATAACACATTATAGATATGGGTTTCATAGAAAGTGTTACCAAAAAAACAAAAGGGGTTGGGATCCCAGCCAAAAGGAACAAAAGATGGGGAAGTCACAGAGCCAATCCCTATAGGGCCTTCACACCTAGCTCATCCCCCTAAACTACCTACAGAAAAACATCTAAATAAACTAAGGCGATTATAACTGGACTACCGGTGATCTCCAACCCGAACTAAAAAAACAAAACCCAGCAATGTAAGACATGTTAGGTACAAAACAAAATAAATTTAAAGCTGCAAGCAGCGTTGGACAGGTCCTCGCGCCTCTGCGCGTCGAGGTTACTGGACGCCGCTCCTTGCGACCGTGCATTAGCGCAGCACTCAAGACACTGCAAATCATCACCAACGAAAAGGGAACTCCCTGCTGAGTTCAATGATACCTCACACAAGACTCTACGTCATACAGTTCATTAGCTGTGACAGGGGGCTTGGCCAAAGCATAGTGGGCGGGTCAAGCCATCACCAATTAAAAAGAAACTCTCTGCTGAGTTCAATGATACCTCACATAAGACTCTACCTTAAATGGGTCACCAGTTATGAAAGGGGGCGTGGTGTAAGCATAAAGGACGGGCCAAACCATCAACAATGAAGAAGGAACTCTCTGCTGAGTTCAATGATACCTCACACAAGGGTCTACCTTAAATGGTTCAAATGTTATGAAAGGGGGCGTGATCTGTGTAAGTGGGCGTGGTTAAAGTATAGGGGCGGCTCAATAGACCCCACATTATAAGTTTTATGTAAATCGGATGTTTGTCATATCAGGCTGATTTCCTGTTGCGCTATGACCAAAAGTAAATTTTTGCCTTTATATGTCCTCAGGCCTGGACCCTTGTCAATCCTGAGAAATTTCGGCCAAATTGAACAATGTACACTGAAGTTACAACAACTTCTTTGTTCATCGATAAATGCTCAAAATGGCCGCCACACCACGCACACGTTGGATGAAACGTTTTGCTTTTAATATCTTTTCATCGTTAAGGTCTTTAGATGACACACACCAAATTTGAAGTCAATCTGATGAAGTCTCTAGGAGGAGTTCTTTAAAGTATAGCACCTTGACTTTTAGGCCTACTTCCTGTTGCCACTAAGGGGCGCTATGACTTTGAGTAAATATCGGCTTTTATATGTCCTCAGGGTTGGACACTTATGAATCCTGAAAAGTTTCGAGCCAATTGGACAATGTACACTCAAGTTACACCCACTTTCTGTTACGATGGCGAAACGCACAAAATGGCCGCCCCGCCACGGCCATGCACTATGACAAAATGTTTTTCTTTTAATAACTTTTCATCTCTAAGGTCTTAAGATGGCACAGACCAAATTTGAAGTTGATCAGATGAAATCTCTAGGAGGAGTTTGTTAAAGTACGACATGTGGAAATGGCCAAAATTGCACTAATTTCGAACTTTCACTTCAAAGTGGCGGACTTCCTGTTGGGTTTAGGGTATGGCTCCAATATGCATTTTTGTACATCTTGACATTATACATATTTGTACCAAGTTTCATTAGTCTACAATAAACGTACTGCAGGAGGGCAGCCACGGTTGCAGAATTGTGCGCATCAACCTCTTTGTTTGTTGCAAAGATATGTAGGACATTAGGTGGCGAGTCTTTGACATCAATGATGGCCTGTTTGAGCAAAGCTCTGTCATTGTCACTGACTGCATCTGTCTTTTGCTTTACCCTCATTCTGTTTGGGAGCTCTGCAAAAGCCAGATCATCTTTCTGGCGCATGATCTGTGTCAGGTTGACCATTTGAAAGTTGTCTTTCCAAAGGTTGAGCACATCCTCCTTATAAACACAGAGTGGTTTGGCTCTACCAAGGAGTGGCAGTTGGTAGAAGTCTCCTACCACTAGGACAGACATTCCACCAAAAGGTTTCTTATTGCCTTTTATCTGCTGCAATCTCCAGTGGACATAGGCAAATAACTCCTTAGAAACCATGGATATTTCATCTATTATGAAAATTTCTGCATTGGATGGTGTTGCTCTCACTTCATTTAGTGCATTTCCAAGTCCTTGATATGGTGGTTTCAAACGTCTTGGCAGTTTAAGCATGGAGTACAGGGTTTTCCCAGAGATGTTGAAAGCTGCAGTGCCAGTGAATGCAACACCAAAATGAAACACCATTCCCTCACAGCGTAGAAAATGGATGCCTGTGTTTCATTGAGGCTTTAATACAGTACTAGAGTCCTGTACTCTGAAGCAAACTCAGCCAAACACATGCCTTCAAACTCAAGTGTTTCAGGTCTCTGTGCATATTTCTCTGGTAATCCTGACATCCACACTTCCTCTGCGTCTCGTGCCATGTCCTTTAACCTGCTCATAGGGAGACTAATCTTCAGTGCGTCATCATCAGTCTGTATAAACATCACATTGCACGCTCACTTTTTCAGTGGCAAGCTGCATGTCCGTGCCACAGAATCTTGAGCGCTGACCTGTCTGTGTTTAGAGTAGGCCTGCATTATTTGGCTAATGGCTGGACACTATACCCGGCTGAACCCTACTGAACCCGACTGAACCCTACCAAACCTGACCAAACCCGATCCTGAACCCGACCGAACCTGGCCAAACCCAATACCGAACCCGGTCGAACCGATCCCGAAACCGACCAAATCGGACCGACTCCGACTGAACCCAATCCCGAAACCAGCCAAACCCTGCTGCTTTTATCCGTGGTCAAAACAATTATAATGCTAATAACTTTTTGAGCATATTGAACAATGTTGTAACCCTATGTTATCCACCAAGCATTAGCATTAACATTAGGAGGGGGGTGTTGAGAATAGCTGGACATTATACCCGGCTGAACCCTACACACCTGTAACCCGAATCTATCTAGTATTTGGGGCAGGCGCAGTGCCACTCATGATTCATATGTGTTGCTCTATTTTTCAACCCCCTGTGTGTTCAAGGGTTCCTTGACTTTCTCTATTACATTGTACTTGAAAACAGGAAGCCAAAGAAGATCTAACCAGACTTTGAAATGGGTAGGTAATAAATTATTATTAAAGCATATCCATCTATCAACATTAAATATTTTAACCCTTTGGAAGTTGTACTTAGGTTACATTTTGTATTAAAATGTTACCCCAACGTGCAGTGAAGGAGAGATACCACACGTCCTTTCTGCTGCTGTCAGACTTTATAATCAACACTGCTCCAAGTAGACCACACGCACCATATGTGACAATTTACTCACGTGCAACACCAATGTACACCTTATTAATGCATGTAATTAATCACAAAATGATACCTTGTGGCAGAAAAAGCACTATTATGGATACGAATATTTTTTTTCTGTGACACTGTATGATTTACAATTACTCTCGAACGTATCATCTGGATGCCTGTGTTTTGACGGAAGCAAAATTTTTGCCTGAAGAAGACCCATTCGGGTCGAAACGTTGCATCTGTATTAAATACGGGAGTTTAAAGCAGTGTTGCGGACATTATATTCTTTTTGCTTTAAGTATTTTCATTTGTCCTGCACCTGCCAGAAGGTGGGATGTGCACACAATTACTTTTATAAATAATGGATAGTGTAAATACACAACTCAAAAATATACATAACTGTGGCGTCGGGCGCTGTTCGAAAAAGGGAGGGCTCTGCTCACCCCAAACACGGCACTCTCTGTAATGTGTGAATCTAAATTTGCTCGACAACGCCACCTTGGGAATTGCACCCAAATAATAATTTTACACTGATCAAGGACACAAGTTCGTTCCACTCAATCGGCAAGACACGTGGTTCCCAGTTTACAAAAATACTTTATTCAATAAAATCAATATATATATATATATATATATCATAAAAAAAAATCAACATTCATCCAAATTAAGAAAAAGGAGCCTAATCAGGGGCTGAGGCCTACTTATGGGAAGTGCAGGTGAAGGGAAGGAGAACTAGTAAAACTAACTTAAAACGAAAACAGAGAGTTCACCCAGACAAGCGTGACAGTCACACAGTGATATCACCAAATCCAAGGAATCACGGCACACAAAAAGGAAGAACACCACCACCCACGTCACCAGCACCACCACCAGCCTGCAGCCACTGAGGAGGACAAAAGAAAAAAAAGGGATTACAACAGAAATAATTGAACCCAAAATACACAACCAAACACCTGAAATAATTCACAAAACAATCGTCTTAATCAAAACAATAAGTCAAAACAAAAACCAATAATAGAACCTAAGGGGTTAACTCCACAATCATTTCACTAAAGAAAATAAACAAAAAAATGTGGCGTCGGCAGTCCACGATGCAGGCCGACTGCAACCCAGAAGCTGGCAACAGCGCGGCCGCGCGGTACAGCTCACGGCGAAGACAACGTTGTATATTTAACAGCAGAGAGCAGTATCTTTAGCAGCTTGACAAAACAGCGGACAGTGTATTTGACAGCAGACAAGGCAAGCAGGAGACAAAGCAGCAGACAAAGCAGCAGAAGCCCCAATCAGCTGGTGGTGGCGTCATGTAAGTCACCACCTGTGGATTTCGGCCAGCTGATGAGCATTCCCTGTTAATAAACATAAAATTAGCATAGCTAAGCTACATTAATCGAAGCTTTTAGAAGGTAGGTTTAGGATGGCATACCTGTTTTTAAGGTCAAACCTACACAGGGAGAGGGAGGGAGAGAAAGACCCACACAGCCGCAGACATCTACCTGTGACCACACCAACATTAGCTACAAAATAGCATTCGATGTAGCACAGAGAGAGAGAGGAAACTTGCCACCGCTCAAAAGAAACCAGGAGTAACAGGACGGAGCACACAGTCTCCGCTCTGCAGTAAAAACACACAGGAATTAAGCGTACAAACACAAGGATAAATAAGACGACACCAAGCAATAGCCGCAGCAGTGGCACGGAGCATTACCTGCACAAGCTAGCACCTAACCCGGAAATGATGCCTAAGGAGGGGCACGCGAAGAAGTAGACCTACTTATATACTGCTGCCCTAGTGGTCAACAGACGAAACTAACCGCAGCAAGACAACCCCATTTCCATACTGCTACATAACATAGGTATGGAAATATTTAGACATTTTAATGCAGAAATGTTGCATGTTGTACCTTTAAACATTAAGCGATAGGAGTTAGGGTTTTTGAGCTAGAAGCAGGACTATCTAAGGTGCGCTAGAGTCTGTCTCTGTGAAAACAGCTGTTGGTGTTGAGGCCTGAAGTCAGTTAGGATTCAGTCAGTTGTTCAGTTAGTCCATCATGACATCATGTTAGCTGACAACACCTCTTCTCCTTTCTTCATCTCCTCTCCTCCGTCTTTCTTCCTCTCCTCTTCTCCTCCTCTCCTTTTCTTCTTCTCCTGTGGCAGTACGTGTTGCTAAAGTGATTTGTGCAGTGAAGGAGTGGAGGAGGTAAGGTGAGACTGTATGTTTGACAGGTCAAAAATGGTCATTTAATGATAATTTTACCTCACAAGTTTCTTCTGTAACTCAAAATAGTATCATCACAAGAGACATAAATATCACGTGAAAGCATTTATGTGGTTTTTATGTTTGTGGTGTCAAATATATGCGACACAGAGCAGGTAACAAACAGGGAACCGTCTGCGTCCTTCCAGATATATTTGTTTTCATTGTTTCTATCGGCAGTTGGTATGAACAGAGGTTTAAGTCCGGTGTATTCCATAGTTACATGTCTGCGACCGGCACAACATTTCCTATATTTTGACCAAGAATGATGTATGAAGAGTGAAAACTCTCTTAAAAGAACTGCGGATCCCACATGGGTTTTTAGTTCTGTCTGAATAGACCATCTTTAAAGTGGGAAGAGCCAAATTTGATGTATCAACATACTACATACATACAACATACATATTAACCAGTGCATACATTTGTGGAAAATAAATAAAACATGTACCTGACAATGACCTCCTTTGGCTGTGCATTGTGATCGTCAGAAGCGGAGGTGGGAGTAGAGTTAAATCATTATAGCAGCACACAACATCCCAAGGAGGAGGACAGGATGATGGGTTGGGTCAACAAAGGGACCTGAGGGGAGCAGAATGGATGGAGTTCTTTGGTGCCCCCTACAAATTGACATTCAGCCAAAAAAGTTCATATTTTACTGCTTTTTTGAAAGGAAGTTGTGGTTCAACAAAGTCATTTTTTTTTCTCACAGAAATGCCAAATGCATACAAAAGTGTCAATATTGATTACTGTAATTTTCATTCACACAGTCACTGGCTGGCAAGGTAATACTTTCATTCAATCCCTTCACCTTGCAGATTTTTCATGGGAGACTGATACTATTAAACCTGATGTGCAATACATTCAGCTATTCTTAGTTCTGTCTCCATGCTCACCTGCCAGAGAGTTTTTTGATGCACAAGCTATTAGTACATCCTGGAGTGCACTGGACCATGGGTGATGAAGACAAACTGGATATATCACTGCTGGTGGTCTCTCTCTCTCTCTCTCTCTCTCTCTCTCTCTCTCTCTCTCTCTCTCTCTCTCTCTCTCTCTCTCTCTCTCTCTCTCTCTCTCTCTCTCTCTCTCTCTCTCAGTGTCATTCATCCACCTCCCCCTCCTCAGCTCATCCTTACCTCAAGATGAAATGTCTGGGATATATGACACCCCAACGTCTTCCTCTGAATTTGTCATTTCACTTATCGCTGGCTGACATCTCAGTAACAACACAATGAGCGGGGGAATCAGGGCTATTATACCTGTGGGGTTTAGACGTGGGACGGTAATCACGTACCTGGCCATCTGCTGTCACCAGAGGATTGAGTGTGATTGTGTCTCTGGGCTTGAGAGCATGCAAGCAAACATGTTTAAGTGTGACTATGTGGTGTATAACTTTGTGTATGTGTGTGTTCCCAGGCTATGCATCTTATTTCATCTTACAAATCAGATTACTGTATATCTATTTTAGATCAACAGGAGCCCTTATAAGACAACAGATTCAACACCTACAATGTAAGTCTGACATGTCACTATGGTCTGCTCAGGATACATGATTAGAGTTGATGAACAGAAATAGTGGCTCCCAAGAAAGAATGAAATGTATATTTATGTTACACAAATATTTTACTCAAATTAATTACTCTGGAAAGGAAAAATATCTCTCTAGTAGAAATGCTCACAATCTATGTGCAGAGCAGCTACAGTACAACATGTGACAAGAGTTTGCAAGCAAATATATATTTATTTAAATGGGTCACGAGCCAAAGAGGTTAGGAAGAATAGGCTTGTTAGCATGAAGGTCTTTATAAAAATGATGTCACAGATGACCCCTACTGGTCAAATCTCTTCATTGCAACATCTCCACCAACAACTTCTTCAATAATCTACAATGTCACTCACTGCTTTCATCCTCCTCAAATGACCATTAGTTTTGTGTGAAATAACCAGCATCAACAAAAAATTCTAAAAGTTTAAAACTATGAATGCACTATAACACTGAGCAAATGAGTCATTACCTTTTATGATTATGGTTGTATTTTGTTTTCCAAAAATGTTTCAGTCCTGACCGAAAGGTGTGTCATATATTTTTTGGCTACTGTGCCAGTAGAGTATTTACAGCCCTGAGGTGTATTTGGGAGACAAGTCACCCAATAACACCTCTGTTTTGAATCTACCGACAACATAGCTATTAGTGCCATGAATGCAACGTGTGTTTTACCATGTCATTCCCACAGTCCTATCCCCCCAACAGGAACCATAGTCTCCCCTTATCCCATTAAGACAATCGCCAAGTCTGGCATTCAAACATGTGCACGTGTCCGTGTCTCTCTGTGTGTGTGTGTGTGTGTGTGTGTGTGTGTGTGTGTGTGTGTGTGTGTGTGTGTGCGTGCGTGTGTGTGTGTGTGTGTGTGTGTGTGAGTGTGAGAGAGAGAGTGTGTGTATAAGGTAGGCTATTCGTGCAAACACACAAACAAACCAACGTATACTGACCAATGTACACCATACCCATACACACACACTGGGCAGAGAAAGAGTAATTTTAAAATCAATCCTTTTGGAGAAAAAGAGTGAAAAAGAAGAATGAGAGCCCCAGAACCTCCACCAGTGTTGGCTGATTGTAAAGGACTGTCAGTTACTGCAGCCTTCTATTGGGCCAAAGGGAAACAGCAGGATTCAACTTGGGGCCCAATAAGGGCTATTCTTCCTGGAAATCGGTCCTCGCACATGGACTTGAATGCACTTGGGTGCTAATCTTCCGAGCTGTGGGAGCCCACTCTATATTCAAAGGCTGTGCCACCTCAGCAGGCACAGCCATGCATGCTGATGCTATTACACACACTACCAGGCTAATGCTAAAGCTAACACAGGTTTAATGCACTGAATTCTCTGGATTGTTTTCTCTTGTTCTACTTCTTACACTGAACATTTTAAACATCAACAACATCATATTTTCTCACTTACTGTAGGTCTAGTGGTATAAAGCCATTCAGAGGTTTTTAATTGATCATGTTTTGATCTATCTGTCTTAAAGATGTCTGCCTCCTAGTATTTAAAAATACAACAATTTGCTGTCCCAAATGTCCTATTACTGTGGATTAATTCACTGATAAGTTTTATAAAGACTGCTGCAGTAATAGCAGTTCCAGTCAGTGTTGGGAAAGATACTCCCAAAATGTAATACATTATAGATTACTAGTTATTTTCATTTTAGAGAAAATAGTTATGTTACAATTACTTCTCTGAATTGTAATTCTTTACAATAATTTTGAGTTAGTTTCACCAAAATAACTGTGGAAGTACTGTAGGCCTACGACTTGGAAGCTACCTCTTCAGCTTATCTTTGACCAGCCAGATCTATATAGGTTGCTGGGGTAATGACGTGGCTTTGAGAAGCTTGGAGGTCCATCATTTCGCCCTCCAATTGGCTGTTAAGTTGCGATGCAGAACAGGCTGTTGTTCTCCATAGCGCTCTGCTCTTAGCAGCATCTGCTCCGCACTTCCGTCACTCTGGATTTGTTGTTGTCGTGTGTCGTGTGTCGAGTTGCGAGTAACGTTAAGCATTTTGTTTAGTTGCCTCTTTAGTAAAACGCTCGGAGTGAATTTAAGTTTGGCTTTTATTGTGAAAGGTAAAACCGCAAAAGAGTAAAGCTGCTGACTGACAATGTGGAAATAAATAAAGGCATCTTGCTTGGACTATAGCCTCCGTGGTTTTCTTATATTAACCCTTGGCTACACAAGTAACGCAAAAGACACTTTGAACTGGACTGAGACAAATCTGTAGAAACCACCTCTAAATGTGGTTTGGATTCAAGTTGCGAAAAATCCCATTTCATGTGGTTTGCTGTTCAGACGTTCTAATATCAATCTGGATACAATCTGGATATGCCAAAAAATGGATTTGGTCTGGCAGTCTAAACAAGGCCTATGCCCCTCCCCCATTAGTTACTGTTGCTATGCCTGCCAAGCTATCGGCAGATTTACTACTCAAATTTCTTAGTAATTAAAAAAAAAAAAATGGATACCAGATTTTAGACATAAGTAGAAAAAAGTTTCTTTTCATTCCGGCGACTGTTGGCTGAAATAACAACTGTTGTGTCGATTTCATTAGCTGTAGCTTGCTAGCTATTTGAGCTAACAGTAGCTCCATGAGCTTGACTTTTAATTGTTTCCAGCTGACTCGATTTCAAACTAAAATCCTGTAAAAGGGTCTTAAATATGTACTTGATGGCTACATTCATGATATTGTGATTAAAAACCTGGATGGCTTTAAACTTTTTACATTTTAATGAAAGTAAAACCGAGGTCATGATATTTAGACCCAGTAGTGCTCTTGGTGCCTCCCATTGGACCTGGGTCCTTTGTCACCCTATGTTAAGTCTATGGTAACTAACCTTGGTGTTAAGATGGATCGTGAGTTTCAACTAGAGAAGCAGATCAATTCTGTTGTAAAAGTGTGTTATGGTTTTGTATTTTTCTGTTGCCTTGTTTAGTTATTTCTGTATGTTTTATGTGTTTGTTTAGTTATTCTGTTATCGTGGTCTGTGTATATTTAGTTGTGTATTTCCCTGTTTATGTTCTGCTTCCTGTTTTATTTTGATAGTCTGTTTTCTGTCTTATCGTGTCTAGCTTACTTTCAGTTTTCCCCGCCTTTGTTGATTGTCCTGCCCCGCCCTGATGTGTTTCACCTGTTGTCTCACCTGTTCCTGGTTTGCTCGTTTCCTAGTGTATTTAGCCTCTTTGTTTCCCCTTGTCCTTTGTCAGAGTGTTTTGTATCTCCTCCTGGTCAGTTTGTGTTTCCCTGTCTCTGCTCCCTGGATTCCCTGTTCTTGTTTTTTGCACGTTGGACCTTTTTGCCTGTTTCCTTCAGGACTTTCCTTCAGGAGTTTAACCATCTCCTGCCTTCCTGCCTCATCTCTGCGTTTGGGCCCATTATGCCCTGCTCTTCGTCACAAAGTTAGTTTCTTTCAACTCAGGCTGCTTACCAAACTGAAGCCATTTTTATCTTTCACTGATTTTGAGAGGGTTATACATGCTTTTATCACAACCCGCCTAGATTACTGTAATGCTTTATATCTAGGTGTTAGCCAGGCCTCCCTCTCCAGATTACAAATGGTTCAAAACGCAGCCACTCGACTCCTTATCAGAACTCGTAAACGAGATCACATTACACCTGTTCTTGCTTCCCTTCGTTGGCTACCGGTTTGCTTTAGAATACATTTCAAGATTCTGTTTGTTTTTAAAGCTCGTTATGGTCAAGCCCCAGCGTATATCGCTGAACTACTAAAGCCGCACGCTCCTCTGAGGTCATTAAGGTCTGCTGACCAGCTACTCATTGTCCTTAGAACGCGGCTCAAAAATAGGGGAGATCGAGCGTTCTCAGTCGTGGCCCCCCTGGTGGCTCAAACGGATAATTGCATTGTTTAAAAAATAAGTGTAATAATAACGACCAGATATTTTATAAATATCTTTAATAACACAAAACAACTAAATGGTGGTAGGTAATACATCAGATTTCATATACTGCTTTAGTAAAAAAAATATTACCTGGCTGACGATGGGTTACTGTTGCAATAGTCTGGACATCTTGCTGTGCCAACCTTGCAATAAAGGTTTCCTAAATGCCATGTATATAAATGTGATGTCAGCTTACTAATTGATTGTTTATTCCACTTTGTTTAAACGGTGAAGTGGAGAGGCCTCGTTCACCTGTTTGGAGCTGGCTGGTGAATGTGACGCTCGTATAGACCTTGCTGGATACACCGTGTCAATGGTCAGTCTGTGTCATTGGATTACGGCAAAATACGGATCTTTTTTCTCAACGTGTCTTAACGTTTTATGGTGAGTTTGGAGAGGCATCTCAACAGACTGTAGGTGGAACACTGATTGTTCACCGTTACATTTTAGTTGAATTTAAGCATGTCTATTGCGTTCCAAGACAGCCGTGCTGCGATTGGATTTCATAAGGGCGAATTGTTAAATTGTTATAATGTAATTTAAAATCTGCTTTAAAAAGAAACATATGTGTTTTGGAATATAATGTTCAGCTTCGGCACCTTTACCTATGTGCTAAAATATACAATGACGAAGCCTAGTGACAAGTCCATAGCAACCAGTGTTGAACTGGTTATTTCCCAGTGTCCATAGTGTGCTGAATGGTCTCAATGTTTTATTTTATTTCATGTGAATACTAGTTTACTAGACTATTTGAAGTAATGTAGTAATGCATGAAGTGTGCATTTAGTTTCCATGCTTATTGTGTTTCCACAACAATGTTATTGAGTAAATCTACTGAAATGGCCACCACACCATAACAGAGGAGTGCGGTGTGTAAGATGAGAATGCAGGGGTTAACTCCTGTATGGCGTGGCTGTAAAAATCGAACGGAATCAGTACTTCTTTATTAAGTGCAAACTTGCACGCAAGGGGAGGGTTATGCCTCTTTTAAAAATCATTTTGGAGGGTCATAGGTAAATTATTACTGGCGAAGGGAGGGTCAAGTCTTTTTAGCAAGGGGGTGAGCTTCGCTTCAGAGCTCGAACCTCCTATGGCGCCAATTTGATGCTACAAAGTGATCACCCGACGTTAGCATCCTTTTGACTGCCATTCATTTTGATGTCACTTTGACAGCGAATAACTTTACATCTGAAGCGTGTATAGACTTTATTTGTCCCTTGTTTATTTCTAAAGAAACACGAAAATGTATAAATGGCTCCATTACCTTGTACCTCACGTTATGGCTCTGTAGCAGACGTTTTTCTAAAAATAAGCTAACGATTGTGTCATAACCACGCGACTTACTGTCGCATAGTAGAGGAATTACCGTATAGTACAGGAGAAGCTCGCAGGCAGTTTTGACTTACATCAGCTGTTTAAGTTTAATTACTAATGTTAACTAGCATGTTAGTTAGCAATAATTAGCCTGTGCCTATGTTATCTCCTTACATATACCTACGCTCTCCGTCTCTGCAAGATTGGGAATGATTGAGATTTCTCTTGACACAGCTACCAGAAGACTTACAACTTTCAGACAGGTTGCTCACGTCACATTTACATAGTCTCTCTCAGTTGGAGGCTGCGCAGTAATGCTCAGCGCTCACCGGAAAAGTGCTTCTAATGGCCTTTACTGGTCTCCGTCCAGAGCAACGGGATCTGTTGGTCCATTCTTATATACTGTCTATGATTTTTAGGTTTGAGGCTGCAAAACTCCTCCGGTGGCCCCTTAATTAAATAACGAACAGTCGCTGACTAAGTCACAAAATTAAAATGAGAAACAACAACAACATCCGTTATTTTTTTTTAATTATTATTAATTTATTTTCACTGACTTCTAACACTATTTCAATAATACTAGTTCACATTCCGACCACTAGGTGGTGCATTGCACTTGAGTACTGCTGGCATGCACAGAGGAAGAATAAATCTTCTTGCCATGAAGTTAAAGTGGAGCTATGCAGTTTTTTTAGCTTAATTTACCTTAACTGAACTGCTTTGGAGTCAATGGAATGGTTATATGACTTTTTTCGGGTTGAATGGTGGTCGTCTCGCTTCCTGTGAGCAGAAAAACCACCCTTGCAACTTTTGGCTGGTGAGCCACCGGCCGCAGCGTCAGAAAGCATCGCGTGATATCAGGTCTTGCGATGTAACGAACTGCTTCACAACACTGCACACATACACCCATTCAGGAACCGACTAGCAAAAACAAGGTAGCGATGGAGTTTTTCACACTATCGTCATGGCTGAGCCGGCAAAAAAGAAGCAGAAAGCTAGGAAAGCATTGTCGGAGGAACAGAGAAAGAGGAAACGGCAGACTGACCGAGCAAGTTTTTACAGTGTTGCCAAATATCTATTCTGAAGCTGTAGGGGGAGCTCTATAGAGAAACCTGCGAGCAAAAAGCGAGAAAACAGTGAAGAAATTGCCAAAACTGCATAGCGCCCCTTTAACACCAGCAACATGTGTGTCTCTTTTATTCTTCATCACAGGCAGGACTAACTACTTGCTGCCACCCTGACCACCAGGTTAGGGAGGCAACATTAGTTTACTTACTTGGACAAGCAAGAAACAGCTTTATTGTTCGGATTTTCAAAATATTACATTTCACATTTCACTATTGCATTAAAGAGCAAGACAGAGCCACTAACGTTAGTTTAAAAAAAACAACAAAAAAAACATCGGAATAAAATGTTGTCTTTGGATAGAAACTTTTATTCTTGGTAATCTTTATAATTACCCTTTTTAATCACTTTCTGCTTTATACTGCAGTTGAAAATTAGCCAGCTGCCTAGCACAATTACAAAAATGTTGATTAATGCGTGTTGAATAAATAAATAAACACATCTACAGGCCTACTGTAGACAGCTACACCTTAAGGTTTATGGTAAAAATATCTAAGATCAATCTAATACTGTTCCCTAAGGTATCCCCAGATTGTAAGGATTTGTTGTTGTTGTGGCAATGCTATTATTTAGTCAGATATTTTTCATTGGGTAGAGTGACACTGGAAACTGAATTTGTACATCTGAATTATTATTAAAGCTGTTCTACTCAGTATTTTTACATTTACATTGGATCAAATGATGTGTAAAAGGGGTCGCATATAGAAACAAAACCATGAAATTGGATGCCCTCAGCACTGTGGAGAGTATAGCAAAACTCTGATAAACTAACAACAGCAGACAGACAGGAAACAACTAGCTGGTGAACATAGTGTAACATTTAAAGAGCCTTATGAAGAGTATTGGACTTTACATGTATCCATTTATTTACTTCAAATAAATGCTAATGTTGCTCTGTCTGTTGGATGTGTTAGAAATATGTGTTAGAAATATCAACTTTAGAAGGTTATGGTTATGTTGTGTTTATAGCTTGTTGCCCCCAAGTGACCAAATAAATCAATTAATACAGGTGTAATAATTTAAAAATGTATGTAAGGCATTGAACTTGACCATTACTACATTCAACTGTTTCAGACTACAATAAAGTAAAAATTCATGACAAATTTTCTATTAAGCTCTTCAATTTCAGTTTCAAACTTGTCAAATGTCCTCATAACAACCTCAGACAAACACACAAGGGTAAAGCATTATCACACTATTTTTTGATGTCTTCCCACTTCTTGTCTTGTACATCCCTGATTTTATCCCTAGTGTAATACTGCCCTCCAGTGGATATAGACGTTTAGATTTAAAAAAAAACTTCTATGACCTTTCTATTCATACAACAACCCCAATCTATCACTAAGATATCAAGTAATCATGGCTTCACATACTAAATTGTTTTCTAATGCAAGAGGAGTGTTGGGTTGGTACCTGGTTGCCATCCATCTCTTTCTTTCATGGGAAAACAGTTTGGGCTTGTCACACACTTCTCAACCTCAGTCTAAAATCATACTGATACTGGCAGGCATAGTCCTGTTTTAAATTAAGTGGAAAGAAGATTAAGTCACTGCTGTGATGTTCTTCAGACATCATCACCTCCTCCCCATTAAAACTTAAAGGGATCAATCCTGTGCAAATCTACTTTAGCATGCTGCAGGCATCAGCATTTTTTTGTCATGGGAAGAAATGTGTCATGTTTATGTATTTAATCCGAAGACAGCTCTTCTCTCAGAGAAGCTTGGAAAACGTAGCGTATGACAAGTACAGCGTATAACCACTATAGTGAGATGTGCAGCATGATAACAGTATCATATAACATATTAAAAGACCCTAGTTGTTTAAGGCAGTGGTAACTCAGGGTTGAAAAAGTGTAGACACAAAGAGTCCCTCATCATTACCAATGCTGAAGGGCCCTCAATCATTGTCTGCTCTAGTGGAGATGCCCAGTGGCAATAGATCAGACAGTGGTAAAATTATTCAAAGGATGGCATAAAAGAAAAAACATGGTTTTGCTACATACATGATATATTTTGTTTCTAATAAGCTTTTCTTTTGCCATGTGTGACTCTTGGGATAGCAGTCAGTCCACAACTTCAACTACTGGATGGACTGCCATGAAATGTTGTTAAGACATTCATGGTCATTAGAGAATGAATCCTACTGATTTTGGTGACTTTTCAGCTAGCGCCATCTTTAGGTCAAAATTTCAGTTTGTCCAAAACTTTGGGTTGTGACCGAATACCTGCAAATCTAAGGACAATCCCACCAGCCTCAGCTGTACTTTGTGTTTAGTGCTAATTGGCAAATGTTAGCATGCTAACACGCTAAACTAAGACAGTGAACATGGTAAACATTATACCTGCTAAACATCAACATGGTTGCATTGTCATTGCATTTAGCTCAAGTACAGCCTCATAGAACCGTTGTCGTGGCTGCTGACTTTTAGTCCTCGATCTATTTATTGTTTTCTGATTAAATAATGGATAGCGGTACATCATCAGGCCTCAAATCTAACAATCTCAAATTCCCACTTTGCTAGAAAAACAACTTTTTGTATGCATATTGGAGAGAAGACAGTACAGACAGAGAAGAAAAGGGGGGAGAAAGATGGAAATGATATGCAACAAAAGTCCTCAGCCACCAGTTTAACCCCTCGGACATTGGGATGCCCCAATATTGCCTCATTTGAAAGGCAAAGAAAACGGTTGGGAGCCACTGGTTGTCTCACATTAAGAGCATCTTTTGACAATCCCACTGAAAAGCCCAAACATTTGATATAAGCAAACCTTTTGAAACAAACCAATATAAATGAAAAACAATCAAAGTGTACACTGAAAGGTGAAGCACAACGAATCAGAACAGTACATGTCACACGGGGCCAGGACACACCATGATGGGTCATGCTGCTCTGGGATTTATTTAGTGATTTTCGTTTTTTTTTTTTTTTTTTATTATTGTTTTTCACTTGCGCTCCTGTCAGGAGTATGATAAATGGGACAGTCAAGCAGCAAGAGTCACAGTTCATCATCATCATCATCATCATCATCATCATCATTATCATCACCACCACTGTCGCCACCATTATTATCATCGACCTCATGGTATCATAATAATAATAATAATAATAATAATAATAATAATAATCATTTCCATCATCATTTAACTTTTTTCCTCAAGCTAAAACATAATTTACATCACATTGTTTTTACTGACTTTTGAGACTACAAACATTCCAGCAACACACTCTAGGATTAAGGGTGGGTATCAATCAGAAAAGCATGACTTTTTGCATAGTATTAAATGAACAAAGACATTAAGTTCTTTATTTACAATTATTGTATAGATAAAAAAAATATCATAAAAACAAGATGAACACTTAAATCACTTACCCATAAATGGCTAAGTATGCCAAAAAGTTATCTGTTGGCATTTCTCTTTTTCTTTGTTCCACAAACTGCATGCGGCTAAATACAGTACATCGAGGCAGGTGAGAGTATATTGCAAGAAGTATCATTGATATCATCATCATAATCATAATCATCATCATCATTATCGTCGGGTCATCATCAACATAATTATTGGTTGTTACATATGTTATCATGATATTTTGAAGTGTTTCTGACAGGAGCAGTGATTGATTACATACAGCCAAACAGATGTATCTGCAGTATGACTTGTTGTGGTGCATGATGGTAGACGTAGTCAGGAAGAGTTCCTGTTTTCACACCAGTCCGCATGGAGTTTCTGTCCTCAGTGGACTCATTGCTGTATATACAAAGATTATTTCTAAACTTGTCGTCGTTGCATCCTCTTAAAGCTGAATGTCCTCCTGGATGTAAAAGTGTTGGCTTACAGTAAGTCTTTTTTTTGTTATTATTGAAAATGCTGTTGTTTGTTTTGTTTATTGTTTTTAATTTTTTACAGACAAATGAACAAATAAATTGTCAAGTTAAAACATTGAAAGGAAACTAAATAAATCAACAGCTTCTAAGCAGAATATCATAATCCAGACAGTATTTTCCCAACTTAAATAAGATTTTATTAAAATGATCCATGTTACTTTTTCAACACGCCTGAGCTGACTGGTAATATTGTGCACCCTCTCCAGATGGACGGATCGACTGGGAAATGACAGAGGAGGATAGAAAAAAGAAAAAAGAGCTGCTCGGATAAACAATTATTTATATTGTAGTAGTGTATAGGAGGAGTGTATAGTGTAAAGTAGAAAAGTCGTCAATTTTTTAAAGTTGTATAATGAGCCCCTCACGTCATGCTTGCCAATGACTTTGGTTAGTAATAGAAATAACAATAGTACTGGCTAGTTAAGTGGCCTTGTCCTTCTGAGTGCAATAAGACTGGGTAAATGTGCCTGCAGTTTGTAACTTTTCTCTGGTAATGTCTGATTGGTCAAAGCACAATAAATATACAACTAGTGAGTACAGTTGAGATGCTAGATTATTGTATATTCTGTGACGGCAGGAAGACAAGCTTGGTTAAAACACACAAAAGCACATCTAGAATTACACCACAGAAATTTTCATTCATAACCAGATGCAGTGCAGAAAAGGATCGTCTTTTATATATATATATATATATATATATATATATATATATATATAGAAAAAGAGTCAAAGCAACATTCCATGTTTGTTGTAATTTGTCTTTTTTTTTGTCGGTTTTCCTTTTTTTTTATGTTAAAAATGCCAACAGCTTTGCGTGGCTGCGTGTGTCACTCTGCCAGAGGAAACGGAAATCCTTTAAACCAAAAATAAATAGAAATTAAATAAAAAAATAAACAACACAATATATTTCAAAAAATTTGAACAAAAACAAAAGTCTGATTTCCATGCAGCACAGATAAGCCAAATATAACAGATTTCTAATAGGATTCGATTGCAGCCTTTTTGATGGTCACACATATTTTTAAATCATCAAGTCCTTTGAACAAGCAGATCTAGAAGACAGTTCACTGTAAAGGTCCTGATATCAGCCTTTGACTCGAGCCCTGACCCCAGGCCAGTGCTGAAGCACAGAAAAAACATAACGAAACACAATAAAAAAGAGAGAAGTGAAAAAAAGAATTAAATATTCCCCCTCTGTCACAAAAAGGAGGCCTCCGTTTAGAAAAGTCAAGCCACTCCAACTTGATCCCAACAATCATATAGAGTAATACTAAGATTCCACATTTACTACATATCCCATTATATTTTGGTTTCTTTTTGTTTGTTAATCCTCTAAAAATATCTACAATATTTGAAAAGATAGCAGGCAAATTCCAGCACATGGTTTTTCAGTAATAACCCACCAACACAGCTCTTGTCCTTCTGAGCTTCAGCTTTGCCTCTCTCCTTCTAGAAACCAGGAAGTGTATCTCTACGAGGTTGTAAACAAATTACATTCTCTTTAAGACATAAATAAGTCAAAGTATTTTGAGCCATTGAAGCAGGAACAAGGCAACATGCCAACAAACAAAGATAAACTCTCTCTAAATATATTTATATGTATTTATATTTATAGAATATATCCCATAAATGCTATCATCATCATTATTATTTTGCGTTCCTCTTTTCCAACAGGTGCAAAACTACTGTGCAAGTTGAGCCCTACCACCTTGTTACACATTTCTGTTTATGGATGAAATACATTTTTTACAGTTGGGTACATATTCATGCCACACAGAAGAGGGAACTTTGCAGGCCAGGAACTCGGAGAAGCCGTCTTTAAAATAGTAGTCCGCCACACGACCTAGCCCATCAGAACGAAAGAACTCCAATAAAATTAAAAGCCTTTTAAATAAAACTTGGGTAATGTACATTCATGCAGGAGCAACAATAATAATAACAACAATAATAATAATCAGAATCAGAATCATAATAATAACAATGTTTTTATAATTTAATTTAAACTATTATCAATATTGACAATTTTGTTGTTGAGGAGAGGAAATGGAAGGGGAGTTTAGAGTCTGTCCTGTTTTGTAATTTTTACTCCTCAGCAGTGTCTCCCTCCTCATCGTCCTCCTCCCGGTGCCACTAAAGACGCAGTTCATAAAGTACATATGTGCAGTCAGCGGCACTCTTACACAGTACATGCTCAAAAGCATATAGTCTAACCCACCACCACTGCTGCCACGTAGAACCACAAAAGCAGGATGGCTGTGTAGGTTTTGTGGCTTTGTTGCGCTTTTTTGATCGTATGATAAGTTTGTTTTTCATTTCACCTTGCCATATTACCTTAGACTTTCTCCATTTCAAGAGGAGCGTAGAGCTTAAAGAGCTCAAGGTTAAGCGATGAAAGGACCTGTCCTGTGTAGGTAAGTAAATGGGGTTTGGGGGAGAGGGGGCTTGAAGATGAGAATTCAGCTGGACTGGTTGAAATGTTGGGGGTGACAAGGTGTAAGGTTGCAGTAAAAGGTCTGGAGGAATTAGGGAAGGTGCCTCCAGACTGCAAGAAAACAACATTAGAGGTTAGAGCTCAGGTTAGGATCAGGGTTAGAGGCTGGTCTCCAAGCTGTGAAGAGGGCTGGCGGGGCTGGAGGAGGCGGCTGATTTACTGGTGTCAATGGTAAGATTGATGCCACTGTCGATGGCGTTGTTATTCTTGTTGGGGGATGAGGGCTGGCTGGAGTACTTCCTCCTCCGAGCAGAATCATCGTCTGTGTCGTCAATAAGGGGAATGTTGGGCGTGGAGTCTTCTATCCTAAACTCGGGGTGTGTCATGAAGTTGTGGATGGATGATCGGGGGTCTGGTTTCTCCAGGCCTTCATAGAGGGAGCTACGGAATGCATTCACAACACGGATCTGTTGTAAAAAAAAAAAAAAAAAAAAAAAAAGGGAGGACAGAGAAGAATAACGATGAGTGATGATACCAGAGATAAAATGGGAGGGTGGGAGGGACCCTCAGGATGAGAGAAAAGAGGAAAGTGGAGGAGAGAAGGGACAGAGGGGAAAGAGAGAACCTCTCAATTGAGGAAAAAGAGGTGAAGGAGGAGA
Organism: Zingel zingel; assembly: GCA_023566125.1. Classification (NCBI taxonomy): domain Eukaryota; kingdom Metazoa; phylum Chordata; class Actinopteri; order Perciformes; family Percidae; genus Zingel; species Zingel zingel. Next base: position 20,355,131 of record CM042319.1, read on the forward strand.
AGATGAAGGAGCAACAAGAGGAAAGGCAACTGCAGTCTGTGTTCTGCTTTCACAAGATGACTACAGTTCACAAGTCACTCAATTGTGGCGTGCACTAAGAAAAGCCGTGAGGAACACAATCATGAAAACAAAACTAAATCATACATTTCAAGGAAAACAAATACCAAAGCAACACAAACGCTCGTTGTAAGTATACGCTTTAGTCCAATGTGCTGTATACCTAGAAACAAGCCACGTTAATAAATGAAATGCTTACAGAAAAAATTAAAGGAGAATAACACATGCAAGTTTGAAGAAATCTGGTGGACGAGGTCAGTAAGAAGGAAGGAGGTTAGATCTGAGAGATCCAAATCAGGTGGTTTAAAAACTTCTGGAGGTACCAGAGCACTGTCTGGGACAATATCACAGACACAGACTCTTAATGGGACACACAAACACACAAATATAGCATAGGGTGTGTAAAGCATGGTCCCAAACAGGGCAATGGAGAGAGGAAGTTGGTTCAACACTAGCATTGCTGTGTAAAACTCACTCACAACAACGCACATAAAAAAACTAAAAAAAACTGTGGCATTTAGAGCAAACAAAGCAGGTTAAGATATTATGAACACAGGAAGTGAACAAGAGGTAAACACAAACTACATGCAACAAGACAACAGGACAATGAAGAAGTAGACATCAGCACAAAGACTGCTAACACAAAACATATGGAAGTGAATGATGAAAATAATAAGTTTACTGTCAGAGGTCTGACAGCTTTCAACTCCATGCACATCTAAGTAAACACTCAAGTATATGCCCCAAACAACTATGTGAACCTCTAGTGATGGTAGTATTTGTATGTCAGTTTCTTCAATTTGTGGATTATAAGCAAGTGTTGTTTAAATTAAACCCTATCTGCATGTACAATATCAACAGATGCCGACATTTAGGCTCTACACGCAATTTGATAGCTTAAAAGATATTAAGATATTTGATACTTTTATACAAGACATTTGCTCTTTTCAGCACACTGGGGAGTATTCAAAAGTTACAAAAGGGGTATCACGTCATCATCGTGGTTGCATTGGCAATGTTCCAGTTGACATGAGAAATAATCTTTTTGTATAAATACCAAAAAGGATTTTTGTTTGCTGACGCCATTTAAAAAAAAAAAAAAAAGTTTATTACAGCAGCATTTTTTCCCCAATGTTACTGAAATGCATGGTCTAACAAATATTGAAACGTCAGTGAAATAAAATATAAATAAAACAATAGTTTTATGGACCACCAATGCAGGAATATACGTTTCAACAGATATTTTTTTAGGCCTTACTGAAAACTGAATATTTTTTGTGTTAAAGTGTTTAGTCTATTCAATGCCTGAAGATAGTGAAAAATGCTCATCACAGTTTATAAAATCTAAAAGGTGATTTCCAACTACTCAAACACACTCAATTTATATTGACATTGAAAACCACTTCAACAATTTATCAAGATATTTCATCAATAATTTTAACACTGAATATTTTGAATCCAAAGTCTGCCCAAAATATGTTATGATTACAAAATATCCCCAAAAAACCTTAGCACAATATTAATATAGTTTTTTTTTCAAACGTATGGGAATACTGTATATACGGTAAAGATTGTAGCACTGTGGCAGAGCAGGGTATAGGGAGACAAAACAGATAAAACAAATAATAAGAGAAGCCTGTCAGGATGAGTGCATGTGACAGGATGTCTGACAAGTAACACTGATGGGGTGTCAGAAAAGGGTGGGGTGTTGAATTTACGTCGCTGGTGCTGCAGAGGATCTATGTCCGTAACTATGGCAACATGACAGTCAACTACACCGACAGTATGAAGTGACAAGACGGGATAAATTATTGGTGCAGTACTGCTTTAAGGTGACTCTCCATTCCTGTCCATAGTTGATCGTATCTGTTTTACATCTGATTTTCATCAAGTAGATAAAGATTAGAGACAAAGTGTGTATAAAAGAGAGAGGAAGAAAGAGAAGACGGAAGTGGACAAAAGCATTAAGCAGATATAGTCTCTGATACTGAAAGTTCCCCCTTGTGGGTAGATTTTAGTTTAATTTAAATAAACAATAATTTTTAAAGTGGCAATTGCAGTTTTTAAGGCTGGCACACAAACTGTATCTTCCTTTATGTTTTCTTGTTATTGCAGATGACATGTCAGCTGGAGAATACATGAAATAGCAGGTCAAAATTAGTTTCAGTTCAATTCAGTGTAATATACCTCATTAGTAGCAAACTCACAGGTGAAATAAGACAACATTGCAACTTATACTTGAATGTTTACCCAGTCCCTTGGTGAGTTGATTGGAATTAGTTTAAATTAATGTCCGTCAAGACATAAAAAATGGAAAAATTGAAGGATGGGATGGTGGATGAGCAGAGGGAGACAAACTCACAACCTGAAATGTCACGCCGTGGGTATCACCCTTAGTCCTGCGCTTCTAGCACTCTGAGGAAACAAACACACATTCACCGATGAGACGACAGTACACCCAAGCATGGGAGGAAATATCAAGATGAATTTGAAATCCAGTATGAACAGCAAAAAAACTGAAGAAAGAGAGGAAATGAAAAAAGCAGAAAGCAAGAAAGAAAAAAAGAAAAAAGACAAATCTTCAGAGATGCCAACCCCAAAATGGAGACTGTCACGGAAATTTGTTGTGAGAATAACAAGCCAGACAATGTACAAAGAAACATAACTTTTTGTTCATGACATGATGGCACCCCTGAAGCAGAAAAGGCAGAGAAGCAGACTGACAGAGTTCTGACTCACGGCCAGTAGTGGAAGGAGCAGTAGCAGCAGTAGTGCTTGTAGGAGAGGAAAGGGCATTGGACAAGGACACGTGACTAGGACTAGAAACATTGGTTACATCCTGGGTCTGGCTGGTGGTGGATGATTGGCGTCTCAGAGCCCCCGCCCCCTGAAAGGAGGTGCCACTCTTGAAGGTGTTCACTACGTCAATCTGTGGGAGGAGAGCGGGACAGGAGAGGACAAATGGCTGCTCAGAGTGACAGAGACCAAATGGCAACACAGGTTGACTGGCTGGGTGACTTTGGTGATAAAGCGAGTACAAAGTGTCTCAATCATGACACGATGGTCAGGGTGTAGTATCCCCTCAACAAAATGGTGAATTTGACTCAAAGGGTTAGTTCGCCCAAATTACAAAAAACATCTCTCTTACCTTGTCTCGAGATTTCTGTCCCCCACCCCCCCACCCAAATCCAATTAATACATTTTCAATTGTTTAAAAAAAGCAACAGCAATGTGTCTTTACAGAAACAATTTTCCATTCCGCTCCACAAATAATCCACAGACCTCACTGTGAACAGTTTCTATTGGAACTACTTTGTACTGAGGAAGGTCCTATGAAGACTACCAACAGTATATTGGGTGGATTATCCAGATTAATGGGGCGATTATTTTCTAGAAAGAGGTTTATGCTGGTGAATATTTCAAGTGTAATTCTTCAATGTTGTCAGCACCACAGACTAAAATTCCATTCTATACCTTTGTATTTGGTTGCCCGGTAACAGAAATCCCAGAGACAGAGATCTCAAAAATCTAAACAAATAGAATCAAAACTATCTGCTGGTCCACAGTATCATGTCATGGGATGGCTTCACCCTGGACCATTAGTGACACATCACTGAGATAAAATCATATCCAACACATAAGCAAAACTGCCTTGAATATCACAGTGATAACGGTGTGTAGAGTTGGTCACAGTGAGAACAATTCAGTGACTATGCCCAGTTGTATTTAACCCCCGAGGTTTGACCGTCGATCTTCCACAGGTCCACACAGGTGATCACCTCAGTCCAGCGAGAAAAAGCTGCATCTTCATGTACCTAAATAAATCTTGAGATAAAATGACTTTAAGGCTGTTACTGACTAACATGAAGAACATATAACATAGTCTAGCACGTCTTCTTAGAGGTACTGTATGCTTCTCTGGTAAAGTCTGAGGGGGTGCGACTTCCTACTGAAAATGGATTATATGACAAAGACAAACAAAAGTAAAACAAAAAGCCAAGTCAGAAAACATCACAGGTGAAATTGATCCTTGTTGGTGTTTACTGCTGCTTAACTGACTACACAAAACCTTAAAATGTTATTATTAAGAAATTATACAAGTGACAAGAGTAACCCTTTTTAAATCAAATATCCATATATTCTTTCTTTCATGCAGAATCAATCCAGCAAAATCTTTCTGTGAAATGAAACAACAAATCAAAACTTGGGATTGAACTTGTGTCCTCACCTGAGTCTGAATGCGGTTGAGTCCTCTGAACCAGAGGATCTGTCCTCTCCTCAGCTCCCTCTCTGCGTGGTCAATCTCCTCATTGTCTTCATTTGCGTCCTCCTCTGGTAACTCATCTTTCCGAGTTAACTGGCCTGCCCTCCGCAGGAAACGCAACCTGCTATTGGGTATGGTGGATATCACCTAACCCATAGAGAAGACAGAGGACTTGGTCAAAAGAAAAGTTGACAATCATATAGTACAGCAGAGATACACAGAGGAAGAGTAAAACATGGTAAACTAGAATAAAAGCCAGAAAACAAACACAGTGGGAAGACAGAAACAGATGAGTTGGCATGTTACCTGTCCCCAGATAAGCTCTCCCAGCCCGAGAAAAACACACCACATCCACTTTTCCAGGTTCAGAGGTTGACAGCTGAATGGCTTCCCTCCAAACTGCACAATCACAATCTACACAGAGCAAAGCATAAGCCATGATAATATATAAAGAGAAAAAAGAAAATGACTTTCACTTGTGAATTAAAAAGAAAAAAAATGTAATTGTTTAATTTGACATGCCATATCTAACATATGATAATAACCAACTAAAAATAAAAAATAAAATGTATCTGCTTAAACTTGCATCTGCTTACCTGCACAGCAAAGGTGCCAACAACTATACTGCAGAAGATGGGGTTCTTGAAGATACCATCAAAGACGTTCCTCTCTCCATGGATTTTGCGGGCATTTATCTCGTTGAAGAGCTGCATCATGACGAAGGTGTTGAAGATGATGGTGTAGTGCTCAGATGGGGGAGAATTGAGAGGAGCATTACGGCCGCTGTCAATGTCAAATATCTTCTCACCTACAGGGGGGGCAACAATTGGTATGATTTCATTAATTTTTATGTCACATTATTGTTAAGGTGCAGAACTCGTTGTGTACCACAGAGTAAAATTATAGTGCGTACCAACAAAGAGAAGTGTGAAGATGATGATGAGCTGAAAGGCTCCATGTCCCAGGATGTTCTTTGTCATGGTGCTGGAGATGAGAGGCTTGTTGCGACCGTATGGTTTCCTCATTAGCAGAGACTCTGTGGGAGGCTCTGTTGCCAGGGCCAGAGATGCAAAAGTATCCATAATCAGGTTTACCCACAACATCTGTACGGCCTTCAGGGGAGAGTCCTGCGGAAACGCAAATTAAATTGCAATTAAGAACCAATAACTGTCATATAACCAGGGGTGAAAGTAACTAATGATCAATACTCTGGCTACTGTGACTGATTCGATTTTTAAAACACATGTATTTCATTACATATATTGTTTTGCTTGTTTCTCTAGATATTTGATGAATATTTGCACTCAACAGCTTTTGATTTACAGAATACACTATAGTCATTATAATATAACCCAATCATATGCCCACACACGCCTCTGACCTGTGTGATGCAAGCGCCAGTGAAAGCCACTATGACAGCCACAACATTGACAGTAAGCTGGAACTGAAGAAACTTGGAGATGCTGTCGTAGACGTTCCGGCCCCACATTACTGCTTTCACGATGCTGCTGAAGTTATCATCAGTCAGAATGATATCTGACGCCTCCTTGGCCACATCTGTACCAGCAATACCCTGGAGGAGTGCAGAAAAGGTACAGTCAGAAAGAAACTAACATATTTTGCATCATACTGCACTATTCTTCAACAAACACATTAAAACTGAAGGAAATCTGTCTAAATCACCTCTGTAGCAGTGGAGAAAAAAACTGGACTCTGTACACTGCTCTGATGATGGATAAATGTAATGCAGACTAATTAGTGGGCCAGTGTATGTATTGGTGGTTTGATGACAGGAGGCTCCATATTTATAAGAGAAGCAGGACACCCTCCCGGACACTGTCATGCTTTTCAGAATTACAGGACGAGTGGCACCTCCTGAACAGTGCCTGATTGTGGTGATAGAAAGAATGTTTGAGAGCATGTTCAATTGAATTAATCATGTACAAATGTTTTAGCAGGGTTAAAATATCAAACTGAGGTGATGTCCTCCCAAAAGAGAAGATGAATACACAGACAAACATAAGTGGAAGAAACTAGAGACCATCTTGTGATGGGATCAGCCGCACCGCCAAATCGGGCCAAGGGCGTAAAGTGGGGGGTGGGTGTCAGCAGTGGCGTAGCACAAAATTCTGGACCCTGTACAAAGGCATCCTCAATGGGCCCTTCCCTGCATCCAAGAGAGATGGAGCAGGGACTCCCTACTACATATATTGTATAAAATTAAGGTGCATATTAAACTGAGCCTACAATAACATGTAGGGCGGCCTAAAGCCTTTACACATACCTTTTTTGCATAGCATACTAAGCTATTAACATAAAAATTGTTGGCATGATTTTATAAATCATGTTTTAATGTTAAACATACATGTGGCACAGTGAATGCTTAGAATGAACTGTATCTATCTATGGATGGCTATCTTAATGACTACCTTACATATAGGTCAGTAAGCAGTGGGGATTTATATTTGCTAGTAATATGTTGGATTCATGATTCAGACTTTAATTTTTGAAAAAACTTTCAAAAATGTACAATAATTTGGCGGCCCCCCTATATTGACTCTGAGGACCCCTTAGGGGTCCCGGACCCCCTGTTGAACATCCCTGTTGTAGTATCTTTGTAGGCCCCCTTCACACATGAAGAAATGGAAAAATATTATGTACCGCAGAGAAATTAGGTGAGCTCACAAATCCACTAGGGGGAGCTCCTAATATACACAGCCAGAGGCAGAGCGCCTCAGAAGAAACCCTTAATACCGCAGAGGTGAAAAAGACATCTGCAGATGTTGACTGAGATCAATTATCCAAAGAAACCAATCAAGGCAAACAATGACACAAAAAAGAAAATATGGTTTGCTCACCATGGCGAAGCCGACATCAGCTTTCTTAAGTGCAGGTCCATCATTGGTACCATCTCCTGTCACAGCCACAACCTGCCTCTGATCTGCTATAGTACTGTCAATAATGCCTGAAAGACAACACTTCCCGTTTGTGATCTTGTGTACGTACAATAATCTTTACCGAATAATTTTATTTTTTTACTGCCTTTGTGAAACTCTGAAATGATATGTAGACGAACAATGTTAAAACAAGATGTGTTTAATTTCGATCAGCAGTAATGAATATGAAATAGTGCAACCAGTTCACCTTTGACGAGTGTGTGTTTATCCGTTGGGGAAGATCTGGCCAGAACTCGGAGTTTAGGCCAAACCTTGTCCATACGCTCCTGCTCCACCTGGGCACGCACACACAGACAGAAATAAAAGGACAGGTGGTTGTGAGTTAGGTTTAGAGAGGTATCTTTCTTTATCCCGAGCTCAGCCTCTCTCAGTCTCTGGCTCACACAAACAGTAGTTACTGTACCTCCCCTTTCTCATTGCGGATCCTCCTGTTGAACTCTTTGCCATCGATGCAGAGGAAGTCCTCTCCGGGGTGGATGATACCACACTTAATGGCTATGGCCCTGGCTGTGTTTATGTTGTCTCCTGTCACCATGCGCACTGTGATGCCTGCACGCTGGCACTTCAATATAGCATCGGGCACCTAAAGAGTGATACATAAACACATTTCATAGCATTACTTTGTAGTCGTGTTTCTGGCCTCCTGATGAATGTAAGTCCAATATTCACTCTCTTTTTAGCTCTATTTTGCACTCCACCAACTCCTGAAACACACATCGAGCTACTTGCTGTTAAATGCTACTCTATGTTCACCAGCTAGTCGCGTTTGGTCAGTTTTTAGGGCTTGAGCCGTGAGACTGAACCAAAACAGTAGAGGCAAATCTCTTTGTCACTTCAATCACGTGATCCGTTGTTACTATAAACATATTAATTATAGCTGCTTTTTGAACATACCAGTAGCATACTGCTACTAGATACTGATACTAGAATACTGCTATCTTTGACCAACAATGCACACACATTAAAAACAAATCTAAGTCCATTAAACTTTTAATTTATCAGAACCGTATTCTGCTTATCCCTTTTTGTATTAACAAAATATGTAACAAGGCATTTTATTTGAGCTCTTTTCCCTCAAGACATTATTCTAGTAGAATAACTGGGAAATGCTACTGTATCGAGATTCATTTTTGGTAGAACCAGCTAGCAAAAACAGAGTATTAATTCAGAAACACATCTTCTTCCTGACAAAGGTCAGTGTGGGCGACCACTGCTCTCCAAACCCACACACAAACAAACACATACAGTAGCAGCAACTCACATCGATTTTCACATACTCGCAGGCATGGGATCTTTTTCTCTCTAATTGACACACACACACACACACACACACACACACACACACACACACACACACACACACACACACACACACACAAACAAATACACACACACACACACACACACACACACACACACACACACAAACAAATACACACACACACTTGCAAAGTGGAACATAAACATAAGATGGAAGACCAAATGAATCCACCACCGCAATGTGTAAATATATTGGTATTAAACTGTCAAGCTGCTCGTGCATGAAAACCACAAAGGATTTAACTCATTTAAATGCAGCGGATACAAAGTAAATCTATACAGTGGAGGCAGGCATTTCTTTAATGAGCTGCAGGTTAAACAAACAGAAACATAATTTCATCCTACTTGTAATTCCAATACAATGTATGGCTTATCAAATATAGCTTTGAAACAAGACTGACTCTTGTAACTTGTGTTAAGCAGTGGCCAATATCTGTTATCCAGTATGCTTAACACCAAAACCTACTGTAGCAACAGGAGCATTAGTGGAGACAAATTGATAATCGGTAAGCTGACTCAGTAATGTCCGTTACACAGCAATATTTCCTAAAGCTAATGGTCATATGAGACCAAATAAGGCTGTAGCTGCAAAACCTCTGAGTTTATTGAAGTGAGCGGGGCTGTGTTTTATTGTTTCTGAATTCACCTAATTTGTAAATGAAATGATGTGCTATCGCTGCTACTGGATTAGCAGTGCAATGCTTTAAAAAGTACTTAAAATTAATCAAACCAATTTAACTGCTTTGAAGTATTTAAATTTTCAATGGACACCAGTCAGATTATATGATATTTCAAGGACTTAAAAAGAGAAAACAGATATACTTTAATTAAGATTAGGGCAAAGGGCTACTTGTTGAAAAAACAACAACAACAAAGCCAAATTAGCTTTTCATCACTTATAAAGAATAAAAATTCTGGCTTTAATTTCCCCTGAAGAAGGGCGCCATGCCCGAAACGTCCGTGTGGCAATACTAAAAAAGTTGCCTTTATTTTTGCCTAATTTACCACCAATTTCCCAATGAGGAAAAGGTCAAGGTGGTTGAATAAGTGACAACAATATTATTCACAAATATGCACCTATAGGCATGTTAGCATCAGTATGCATACATGTGCTGAGTTGGTAATGTGTTAAAATAATACACTTACAGAACAAAAAGTACAAGCTACGATAATACATTTTAAGTTGGATGTAAGTAATATGATCTGACAAAATAAAGAAGCTCTTGCAGTAAATACTGTGGCAAGTGGAACAAGTGCTTAGATCCCACCATCACTGTTCTCACCAAGTCATTGTTATCAAGATATCAAGTTCCTGTCTGCCTATCTGTCACTCCTGCTCTCTCTTTTTTCCTTTTGATTCCCACTGCTCTATTCACTGGTCATCCGCAAAATGTGGCGGAAAGAGGAGAAGAGTGGAGGCTTATTAAAAATACAACATGGCCTGATGAAGGAAGAGGGTAGGAGGCTACCAGGTGAGACTGAAAAACAAGCCTTGTGTGTCTCTAAAACAGATCTGTTTACAGTCTCATTTTCCTCCGTTTCTCTCCTTACCCGTCTTCCTTCTCCTGCGGTTCAACATCCTTCTGACATTAATCTGATTTTGAATCTCTATATCTTTCTCTGTCTCTCTAGGGGCAACAGCTAGTTATTAAAAGAACATCACATTCTGGAGGAAGAAAGTGAAGACTACTAAACAAGCCAAAAACATGTTTACCACTCTGTGTGACCTTTAAGTAGAACGGAAAGTCATCTCATTTTCAATATTAGCCAGTCTTACTAAGAGACCTGGATAGAGATAGATGTTGCGGCAGTGCACTGCTTTTTCTCATCAGTTAATGAAAATGTCAGATGTTAGGAGACTTCTTTGGTGAGACAAAAGGGAAATGCTGCAAACTGCAGGAAATCTGCATTATTGCATGTCCATTATGCAAAATGTAGCTTTTTTCTTGCATATTTCGTGCTATTTCTGAGTTTTAATTTGTATTCTTTTCAGAACGAGTTCGCTTGAATATACAACCTTAAATACAAAATGGGTTTCTCATTAGCTTGTCTTTAGTTCCTTAGATTTTATGTTTATTCATTTTGAGGACGATGGTGTATCCTTTCCCCTTCTTATCTCTGTAGTATTTATTTTATCTAGGTCTGTTCAGATGCTTACATAACTCTGCTTCCGACAGAAAAAGAATGAAAGGAAAAGTGAGAGAGGAATGTAGGTGTAGACAAATTTAATAGAAAAAGTGAGCGACCAGAAACAATTTAATAGTTAAACCCTACAATACAGAGAGGTGAAAATGAGAAAACATGGTGGGAAGAGGTTGAATGAGAGGCCTTGTTAGAGAGTGAGGGGACAGAAAAAAGATAAAAGGAGGAAGTTGAATAATTCAGTCACTTAGCTTCCTGCTTCCCTGTTCGTGCACAGGAGCTGTCAAGTGAGGTCAGTTTATTGCTCTACACAGATTTCTCTACCCACTCGAATTTCTTTCTCACAATTATATTTCTCCTTTTTTGAAAGTGAAATTCATCATAAAAGACTTGAAATAATCTTGATGCACCACTTATTTCTATAAATTGTTTGCCTTCAACAGAGCTGAAAGAAGTACTCACAGTAAGAATGAGCATTAAGACAAAAGGATTTAAAATAAAAATCAATAAGTAAGGGATTACGTAAACATTAGAAGTAAGTGATTTTTTTGTAGAATGGTTGCTTTCAAAGAGAATTAATCTTAACACGACGTCAACGTTTTTTAGGCTAAGGATCCATTAGCTGAAAGTGAGACGGAGCAGGGACCCCCTACTAATATTTTATAAAATTGAGTTGCAAATTAAACTGGGCCTACAATAACGGGCCTACAGCCTTTACACATTCCTTTTTATGGTGGATACAATATAAAGGTTTTAAAATATATACAATACAATATACATATTCATATATTTATACATCGTGTTTTAATGTTAAACATACATGTAGCACAGTGAATCCTTAAGTTTAACTGTGGATGGCTACCTTACCTACAGGCCAGTAAATCAGTAATTCATCATCAATGATAAAATAAAATCACAAATAGGCTGATTTGTCTTTGCTATTAATATGTTGGTGGCCCCCCTGCAGTAACTCTGAGGACCCCCTAAGGGTCCCGGACCCGCTGTTGAAGATCCCTGCCTTAACATATATACAACTTGTTAATCATTGTAATAATTGTTGTCACCGGCCATGGATACTGTGGTCTTACTATTTCATTGCAGTTTGGGAGTTTAAACTCCAGCAATGCATCGAATTGTCACTGTTGGGTGCAAACCTCGTACAATGTCTTCAAATTAGGGAATGTTTACATTACGTACTCCTCTATGTTTTGGAGATTTTTAATCAATAAAAGGGATATTTTGTGATTGTCTTATATTTTGAATATAAAATCTATATCTGCAAACTGACAAGTAAACACTAGTAAAAAATAACTAGTTAAAGTATTCAATTGAAATACTCAAGTGGCAACACCTGTACTTAAATATGACCATTTGAGGACCCAATGTAATGAATCGATTTAGAAAGAAATATCTATATAATACAACATATATATTCAAAATATGTAATATCGTAAATGCAACTGAGCAGCGCCCATTCAGTCTTAAATCAGGTCAAGCTGATTGGCCTGGTCTGAAGTGTACATTTCAAGAATCAATAATCATTTAGCGAAGCAATTGATCACTCACACACACACACACACACACACACACACACGCACACACACACACACACACACACACACACACACACACACACACACACACCCTAGTCTAGTCTAGTCAAGTCTTTCAAATGACACATCCGTCTCTGTCAGCTCACTGTGCAGGCGGCTACTGTCACCACAGTCTTGCTGGTTTGTTCACTCTTTGACCTCACAGCTCCACCTGTTTAGCTCTCACATCATTTACTTCACAAGATTGAGGTAACATGCTTCCTTAAGCAAGTCAATGAAAAAAAGTACTATAATAAAATAACCATTCATCATCAAATTAATCATTGAATGTCCAAGGATAAATAAATGACGGTCATTTCTTCAAGTACAGTATAATATAAACAAGAAGCTGACTTTAAGGAAGTGATCACAGAACAGGAGCTGGTCTTATGTAACTAAAAGCTATAGAACTGTTTATCTGTTTAAATCTGGGCCTTCTAGGAAAAAAATAGATCAATTAGGAACTGAATAGAGGCTTATAAACAATTCAAGGATTTGAAATCCAGGACAATTCAAGGGATAGTCTACTAAAAAGGTCACTGAGGGTTAAAAACTTACTTTCAACAGAGTAGTACATAGTAAAGCAGTAAAGTAGTAAATTTCAAAGATGATGTTCCTATAGGGAGTTTTTACCAAAACAGGTGTACGGTATGCATACTGTATATATTAAGTCTTCAAATACTGATTTAATTAACCAACATCAAACACATACAGTACAGAGTTCCTCAAGAGGCTTAATTAGGGGTCTATGTCACTTATCTTTATAAATACTTCCATCAAACTGTACTACATTAAAAATACATGTACTTTTCCTCCAGTCTGAAACAATCTTGAAATTAATTCACGTTTACGTTACTTATATAATACATTTCATTCTAGTGTTTTAAGAAAGAAGTTTAAATTTTATCAAACAGTATCTATGCCCTTACCCTATACTCTAACATTTCATGCCACACAAATTATTAATGACAGTGAACAGTTGTACAGTATGTCTGCTCTTGTAACAGCAATATCTTTTCTATGCTATTACTCAAAAAAAGAAGATTTTCTTTTTTTAACAGTCTTGACATACAGGATACAAAGGACTTCACTGTCTATCATGTCTAGATTGTCTCTCAGTCAACTGTCTCAGATATTAAAGAACTGTATGTAGAAAAGTCTAAACACCTTCACAAACGTAGGTATGAAAACTGTATGCGTAGTATAGACGGTTAGTACAGTTTATAGTGCTGTAGCATGCATATACAGCCCACTCCTTTCAGTATGTCACCAGAATATCTCACACTCTCCTACCTCTGGCCTGACAGGGTCCTCTATCCCAACAACACAGATGGCTGTGAGGTTGTTAAGGATATTGGTCTCATCATCCCAGTTGGGCTCGGGATCACCGGAGAAGTCACGGTACGCCACACAGATGGTCCTCAGGCCTTCACACGCCATGGGCTCGATCACCTTCTTCACCATCTCGTCCTTGTCCCGTGGACGGAAAACCCTTTCCTCACCCACCTCGTTCAGGATATGGTTGCATCTGTAATTAAGGGTGGAGTGGTGGGATAGGGGTATTTCAAATCGTGTATTGTAACTTTGGTATTGTCAGAACCAAATACTGTATACTGTAGAAAAATCCTGGCCGATGCACCTACTTCAGACAGTATTGAATGTTATATACAGTCTTGTAATTGAAATAACTTTGAATGAACAGAAAACATTTTGGTCTAAATGATCATCATCAGTGCTTCATCAGTGTAGACATATATCAACACTTAGAGAGAATATTTTGGAAAATACGATTATTTGCTTTCTTGACGAGAATTAGATGAGAAGACCATTACCATCTTTTCATATCTGTATGTTCAATGTTAAGCCACAGTTAGCAGTCGGTTAGCTTAGCATAAAGACCGGAAACAGGGGGTAACAGCTAGACTGTCTCTGTCCAACGGTAACAAAATCCACCTACCAGCTCCTCCAAAGCTCAGTAATTAACATGTTATATTGAGCTTGTTTAATCCGTACAAAAAACAGCAACTCGCCACTTTATGCTAATCTACACTTAACCAGCTGCTGGCTATAGCGTCATATTTAATGGACATACTGTATATGAACATTTTTATTGATCTTCTCTTCTCGGCAAGAAAGTGGGCGGAAAAGGGGATTTCCCAAAATGTTGAACTATTGCTTTAAAAATACCATCAAGCTTCTTAACAAATTTAAAAACAATATAGTTTATATCTATATATATATATATATATATATATATATATCACTTCTCCAAGCACGGCGGAGAAAGCGTTAAAGTTATTCTCCACCACATTTTCAACAGATATTAGTGGTTATGGATGCATGATGCATGATGGACCAATGGCACCAGTAAAGCTTTGCCTAAATTACTACTGTAGCCAAAACCCATTTGTATCTGATCCACAGTAAATATATTTCATATTAGCTAAATAAATGAACATACAAATGGAAAATAGTTTACCAACATAAATTGCAACACACAGAGGTGGATTCAAATTCATCTGCTGTAAGCCATTTAAAAAAGCAACTAACTGTAATTTAGGATTTTTTTAAGTTTGCAAAAATGTGTATGTAACCTTACATATAACTTCAAATTAAGCTTTTTGTAGCGGTATCTGTATTTATGTTAAATGTGTTAAATCCACAGTGTAACGGCTATTTGTTACAATTCATCATTGTATTTGTTTTTATTACAGTTTCATTTTAATGTCATTCATTGTCAAAAAAGAATTTCTGCTCCTTCCTTCAGTGGGTGCAGGAAGCTTTATAACTATGCCTCATGTTTTTCTCAGAGTTACTCATTTGTTACTGTACTGTTGCAATGCTCTGAAAAATGCTAGTTGATACTTAGCCCAATCTCACTACCTTGAGAATGTGCAATAGGTTATACCCTCAAGTACAGTATGCACTCAAAATGAATTAGCTATACACTTACATTATACAAAAATCAGCACTATTACATTACATTACATCATATTACTGACTGTACACCAAGGTTATGTGCTGCTATTATTATCAGGAACATCGCATTTTAAACACAAAACCAGACTCACTTTTTGAGGACGATCTCAGAGGCTCCCTTGCTGTACATGCGGAAGTTCCCATCAGACAATTTGATGACAGTGCTCATGGACTTCCTGGAAGAGTTGAAAGTGTAGACTTTGTAAAGCTTCTCTTCTGGGATTTGGTTTCTTATTGGCTGGTAGTCCCGCTTCAGGTCCAAGACCAATCCCAGCAGGCCACACTCTGTCTTGTTGCCCACCTGCTTCGGCAGACCGCCTTCCTTATCTGGGGGCTGGAGAGGGGGGAAGAGGAAGAGATTTTCGGATGTTCAATTCTATTTTCAGCCAAATATTTGCAGCGATACAATTTGTGCTTATTTACTACCTGCGGTTGTTTTTCACCTAATTTCTTATTATAGGGTTTGATGATTTTAAGACATTTCATGATTGTTTACCCCTAATTTTATATACTTTCATTCATATATGATTTTAATCTGTCAATAGTTGTGTTTTCTGATATCCTGTCATGGAGACTCTATGATATGGAGACTCTTAAGTCTTCATTTGAATACATTTTGGGACCAAACACTAATACTGTTTGTTCTATGATCTATTCAATCAATGATATTCTTTTTTCTTTAGCACAGGGCAACCAATGCAAGTCTTGAAATAGCTGCTAGTGATAATTAACCAGCTAGCAGGGGAAAGGGTTGCTCTGTGTGGGAGGGTGGAAGATGAGATAGATGGAATCAAATTTGGATATTCTTATTTCAGGCGTACGGCTCAACCCATTGCAATCTGTAATTGTACATTTATGGAGCCGTGTTTTTCTCTGGTTCAGCAAACATCTCGGTATCCACATATTTACATGACTACATGAATTGTGTGTGAACAATAGACACAGCAGCAGGTGACATGTTTTTGGTTTTGTTATTTACATAAAACTTGTAGAATATGGTTCTGATTATATATTTTTTAATACATTTACTTGCATATTATTTTCTTGATTACGCTATTAATCATTTACTCTATAAAATATCAGAAAATGTAAAAAAAATAATTGGCCATCACGATATCCCAGAGCTCAAAGAGACATCCTCAAATTGCTTGTTTTGGCTAACTTACAATCCAAAATGCAAAGAGATATAATTTACTGTCATAGAAAACAAAGAAAAGGGGCCAATTTTCATTTTTAAAAAGCTCAAATCCAAATGTTTGCTGATTAATTTGCTGATGATCGATTAATGCGTTTACTCCAAATAACAATAATGGTGGTGTACAGTATGTGATGTCAGTGGAGAAATTTCTCTACCACTCAAAGCTGGAGTGTGTTTATTATCAGCCAACAGTAGAGTCTTTTACTGTAGGTTATGTGTGTTTGTTTGTGATATCTGTTCAAATCTGTGTGCGTAGCTGTTCAGGTGCTACAGTAAATGCGTGCAATTTGCATACACACTCACTGTATGTGCAAGTGTGTGACTGTGGTCAGCTTGTCGAAGACTAAGTGTTGCCATGGTAACACTGGACAAAGCATACTTGGAAGGAGAGACTTGGGAAAAGAGATGGTGCTCTCTCTCTGCCACTTGGGGATTCATACTCTTTGGCTCAGATTTTCTGGCAGGATTTTCACTCATCTCACTTCACACATGTCCTCAAATCTTTCTGTCTCTCCCTTTTCATCTTTTCCCACTCCTTATTTATTAGTATTTCCTGCACTCCATTTACTCACTCACGCTAATTTGTCAAATCACACAGAAATACAAGCAATAAAGCATATATGGCATTACTTTCTATGTTTTTTATTTCAGCCACTGTGATCTGTAAACACATCTCATTAACATCTATATCCTTCACACACTCAACCACACTCAACCACGCACACACACACACACACACACACACACACATACACACACACACACACACACACACACACACACACACACACACACACACACAAACACACACACCACTTTTTATTTTTCATAACATGCCTCTTCACATAATCACACACTCTCAAGGTGATCCTCATTTTGGTTTGAGGCAGATGTGGGGATAAAAAGATGTTCAACTTCACTCTTCAGAAACATACTCGTGGTAATAGCACTGTAAATTATTATTATATTTGATCAATCTGCTGAATATTTTCTCAGTGAATTAATTAATTGTTTGCTTTGAAAATTTCAGAAGATTATGAAAAATGCCTGGTTTACCTCCCTACAGTGTCTTCAAATACCTTATTTTATCCAACCATCAGTCTTAAACCCAAAGATATTTAGTTTATATATATACTATCATATATGCAAAAAAAAAGCAGCAAATCCTCACTTCAGCATGAAAAATGACTGAAACAATAAATCAATAATCAAAATAGTTACATTTCAGTTGTTTGACTGAATGTTTACAATCAGGTAATTGTTTCAGCTCTAAAGGAAATAAGCACAATTTGGGAAACTGAACAATAACAAGTACGTGTTGTTGTATTTGTTCATTCGGACCCCTATTAGCTGGCACTGAGCTGAAACTTAGTCTCCCTGGGGTCGTGCTATATGGTACCTACAGTACGCTTGACACCTACACTCACGGCTAAAGAAACAGCATGTCAGGTACACTCTTTCTCTAACACGCACACCTATGTGTGTCAAAAGCACACATAACACAATGGTTCTGACTATTTGCCAAGCAGACATCTTCAGTCTGTGTTATTTGCCCCAAAATAGATTGACTGCAGGCATTCTGTTCTGTTCTTCTCAACATGCCTTCAACCAAGATTAAATTTACAGTAAAAGGATAGCTTGTCATTTTCAATGTTTTGAATTTTACTTTCTTCACTCGGCACAAGATTCTGTATCGACAGTGTAGTTAATTACATTATTGGCTTGTTGGAAATGGTGCACTCACACTCTCCATCTAATGACCGCTCTTGTCAACCTGCTCACAAGGTCTTTATAGAGAATGCTAGTAATGTGTTAATGTGCCTGACAAAGGCTAAAATATGTTCCCATGCAGTGAATAGGACAATATCACTGAACTGCTGCTGATCTATTTTCTGAATCGAAGGTCTTAGGAAGGTGGCGTACTATATATAATAAATGTATTTATTATTATTTATTTATTATTTAATTTATAATGTGGGATGTTGGGTTATAAAATTTAAAATTGACTTGACATAACTTGGTTTAGATCAAGAATGTCAAGATTTTTGTTTTGTAGTTTTAGTTTCAGTAAATTGAACAATAAATTATACAAATACGATAGAAGGATTCTAAGCAATCTGTGGAAATTTGTCTGAATATTGCAGGCTTATTTAAAAGCTTAATTCATCAGTCTAGTGAGTGATGTATCCGCTTTCAACGTTTGCTATGAGCCAGAGGTTCCAGTGGAGAGGGTTAGAGAAAAGTCATGTAAAATCTCATTAATCATTAAAACCCAATCAGAGTACTGACCTATGTTCACCTAGTAATGGGACATATCTGGTTAATATTTAGCTGTGTTTCACAGAAACAGACAGGAGTATAAATACTTTATCCTGAGTTTGCGTTAAATAACAGAATTAATGCCTTTTCCTAATGACCTATGATTACATCAGGAAGACACTGCCTGTCATTGGCTAATGAGGAGATGGAACAAATGGTGTCATCTGCACTGTCTGCTAAGTGTTTGGGAGACTAGTTTCCCAGCAACAGAAAAACATCACACTAAACAACTTAATGTCCAGCTGAAAACCATACAAGATGTATTACATATATTATGTTTTAAATAATCCTCCACAATAAACCTTTATTAAATAAGAGGTGTTTGCTTTATAAAACATATCAAAAGATGCTAGGCATTATTTTTGCATGGTTTGTCATCCCAGCTATTTTTTAAGCACTTATTCAATTCAGTTCCACAATCTACTAAAGATGACAAACTTCATTTCAGAAAGTAAACTCACTTATGTAAAAAACGTGTATCTTAAAAAGGCATGTAGTCATATATTTAGACTTCAAGCCATATTGTTTCCTAAAAGAAAGGTGTTTTCTGACAAAGGAGTATCAGTAATTCCACTTGTTTACTATGAGATTCTCTTTGCTTCATGCTGTTTGTACAAATTAATTAGAATTTTGCATTCGGAATTCATTTTTCTGATTCATACCTTATATTTGGAAGACCAATTTTGTGTTTGCCTATTGAAATTAAGGTTTTATGAAATTTGGTTTATATTTCAATACCATTTCAATTTGTTGCCATAAGGAATTCAATCAGTATTTTGGCCCAAAACTACTCTAAGACAATGTTTGTTTACTGGATATTTAATTTGTGGGGCTGTCTTATATTAAGGAATAGACATAAATTACATTATGTATTCGCCATTCTTTATTTGGTTGCTTTTGGCTGCCAATGTATCTCTCTTTGGTTGTTGTAAAGAAGAACAGCAGTAAAGAAGAACAGCAGGAAAATAGTATAATGTTATGTTGGCTGAGTATAAGTATAGACTATATTAATGGTTCATGCAAATTGCTTTAAAAGTTCAAACACTGAAAATGAAACTAGAAACAAAGCACCAGTAAGCTACAGCTGATTGGGTTAACTCATTTAAACATATACAATTTTAGAATTGTGTTTATTTTCCATATTGCATTTGCTGCTCCTCAGCCTGACTGAAAGCTCCCAGTCAGTTGTTTTGTTTACATTTGTTTTACAATTTTTAATTTTGAAAAATTGTTAATTCTGTGAATAATTTAAACTAGGTCCTGTGTTGTGTTGAGTTAAATGTTTTTATGTCACTGTTAGTACTTGTGTTGTCATTGTTTCTGTGATGTATTGAATGCTGTTTTGTTTGGTGGTTGTTTTTAATGTAATTATGCACGGCAATGTATAGACGCACACGTTTTCAGTGGACTCCAGGAAGAATAGCTGTGGCTATGGCCCCAAGTAATGGAGATCCCAATAAAAAATAAATAAAAAAACAACAAACTAAATCAAAATTTTCAAAATTATACAAATTATTGTACAAAAGGTACGCATCACAATATTCAGTTTTTTTAGAAAACAGATCTTGGATTAGGAAAAATAAATAAATGGCAGACAACTTTTATTCTCAGAGATTCCACAGAGGTTTAGCTTGACATGAGTTTCTACGCACAAGGACAGTTGCTGGCATGGGATGCCCAATGTTGGCATGGCCGAGCTAAGGTTGGCACGTCGTGGCCTGGACGTGGCTAAGGACCAGCTGCCCTCTCCCCGGTCCTTGGGTGCTCCCGCAGGCAAGGACATATGCCAGAGGGAGAGCTGGCAACTTTACTTCCTATTCCGCCTGGGGCTCTCCTTAATCCATCCCTCCTGTTCCTTCCCCTTCTCTTCTATTTTCTTCATCTTCTCTTCACATTCAACCCCACCATTTTACTCCTCTGTCTTCCTATTTATGTCCCTTTTTTAATTCTTTTTTATCCTATCTTTCCTTCTCTCATTCCCTTCGATCCCTATCCTCCTTCCTCACTCTGGATGTCTTTCTCCTTTTCCTCACTATCAGTTTCCCCAGTCTCGTACAAGGCGGCCCACTCTGTACCCATCTGCCTCCGCCTTCCTTCTCGTTCCCTCTTTGCATGTAGAAGAGGATGATATTCTAGCTCTCTACATGACTTTACCAGCCAACTGGGCCGAGGCCTGGAGGCATGTAATACATAGTAATACTGCATAGTGATACAGTCTTCCAGTCCATGATGAGGACACTTGTCATGTGAATGTGGTGTCTCTCTCATCTTCTTATGATTTATCTATATAACTTCATATATTTTTCCCATCTTCTTTCATCCTTCTTTTGCACTTGTTCTTGCTTTGCGTCCCTTCCACCCACTACATATTTTAACCACCCGCCCTCCCTTTTATTTGCTTTCATTTACATAAGAATCTCTAAATGCGTACTGAGATTTGTTTATGCCCACAGGAATCGGAAAATGTGTATTCAGAATCTGTGTGTGCGTAATCAGATTTATAACTGTGTGAAGAAAATCTCCAAATTTGTAATCAGATTTACAAGTGTACTGAGATTTGTAATAATTTAGCTGATTCGAGTTACAGTAAGGGAATAGAGATTGTTACAGTAGATTCACTAGGTGGAGGGATTATAGCTCCAACCAGGGCTGGGAACGCCTCGGGATCCCCCAGTCGGAGCTGGTTAATGTTGCTCGGGAAAAGGAAGTTTGGGGTCCCCTGCTGGAGCTGCTACCCCCGCGACCCGATACCGGATAAGCGGACAAAGATGGATGGATGGATGGACAGTAGATTCACAACCTGGTCTCATATCTACTGTAAGGTGTACTGATACCTTGTCAGCGTTGAGCAAAACTGAGTTACATGCTGAAGGTGGTGAGGCTGCTCTTGCTGGTCAGGCGGTTAAACGCTGATCAGGGTCCAACATATAGTTCATGGTTGTTACTTACAAAGCTGTACACCATGTGCTTCCCAACGTCAGCCACATAACATTTACTAATGTGGGAATTTTGAGTTTGTTTGAATTATTTACAGTATGTGGTCTTTATTTAATTTACATCTATTAGAAAGTCCTTTCATCCTGACATGGAGGCTTGCATGAGAAAAGTCTTTAAGCTTTGCACGGTACATCACATGTGTACCTATCTATATAACTTGTTATACAGTAGAAATAACACAATTTTAGATTAAGTTGCCTGTAGCTTTAATTTGACATATCACTTTGATTTATTTTTAATACACTCACATTTATTTTTGGGTAATTATCAAAGGTATGGTCACCATGAAGATCTCTCAAAGGCAACAAAAAAATTACTTTACATCTATACAATTTTCCATATGTTTGATAAAATATAATTTAATTTTAATCTAGAAAAAAAACAGAAACTGAATGAATGAAATCTATAGTGTAATGTGTGAGGGAAAGAAAGGGAGTCTATTAAGCTTTGTGCCTCTGAAACATCTAAGCATTGTCATTCTAATGTGATGATGACTTCTCTTTCACTGCCATCTCAGCAACACTGTCAAGTCTGTAGGCAAGTGCTGAACACAGAAAACAAGAAGAGAAGGACATAATTCTGCTAAAGATGTCTCTGCTTCTTCCACTGATTCTCTATCTCTGTCTACTTCTCAGTGTCCAAAACTGTTACATAGGGACACTGGGTGCTTCAAGCTAAAGACATCCAAGACACTCACATCTCTCCTCCCTGTTGTGCAAACAAGCACACAACATCCAGATGACAAAAGCACTGTGAGCCAAAGCCAATTATAGCAGGACCTCACTACTCATTACTGAACAAAAATGAGGCAGTTCGTTTTCTTTTTACCTCATTGTAGATCGACAAATGGAGTTTTTCCTTATGTAACATGAACTGAATGTTGTTTTTCTATTATCTACGTTTCAACATCAGACACATTCTGTTCACATTCAGTCTCTTTTCTTCCCTTAGCCAAGCACCTATCCCTCACAACTAAAGCCATCTGTATGTGTGTGTGTGTGTGTGTGTGTGTGTGTGTGTGTGTGTGTGTGTGTGTGTGTGTGTGTGTGTGTGTATTATCTACCTCTCTTGTTGTCCCTGACCAGAATAATGACCTGAGCAGGTGGTTTAAGCAACATGAAACTGAGCTCCCAGGACACTCACAAAGCCATGCTAAGCACATGCCACTGTGCCGCGAGAACATACACCTGTGATCTGAATACTTCCTACAGCGTGAGTTTTCCTGATATGACAGATGTGTGTGTGTGCATCTGCACACCACTAGTTTTACATAACAGTCTTCCTATAGACATATGTAATACATCTAATACATAATGAAAAAACTAAGAATGTGAAGTAAAAGTTGAAAGAAAAACAAAAGAAGTACAGCTAATTCTATGGGGCCTCACTGCCACTGGCAATGACGCATGTTGAAATGACGTCAGTATACAGTATTAATGTCACTGAATGCTGTTCACAAATTGCTCTGTATCATGCTTGACTTGTCTGCAAGAAACATGCAAGGCAAATTGGAGTGCTTATTTGTATGCATACATTCTTTTCAGAATGTATGAATACGTGTACATGTGCACATGAATACAGTATATATGAGCATATGCATGTACAGTATGTGTGTGCTTATACTGTTTGTGTGCATGGATTCATTGCGCAAATGTGTGTGAATTTTTCCCTCAAGAATGAGGATTCTCCACTTTGGAGTCGATATGTGCTGACGGAATAAGCAAAGCCACACCACTCGCTGTATTATAAAGCCAGCGAGGCAGTAGGGGTACTGATACGGTTATCAAAGCCTGCCTCTTTGCCTTTGTGCCTTTGTGTAGTGGCCATCAAAGACTTCCATAACCATCCTGGCATCCCACAGGATTGGCCTCTTATATAAGAACACACCAGCCAGCATACAGCAGGGCTGGAGTGGCAGTGAGGGAGTGGGGGCGGCTGGGGGATTTACTAAATATTCCTCAGAAATGTCCCTTTTTGCATCTTTATTTCCGAGTTCACTTCATTCCTTAAGTATATCTGTCCTTCTTAGTCTTGCTTTCCCTTTGTGCCTTTCCTTCATAATAATAGGAGCTCTCAGTAAATAAATGCATTAATGCTGACATGTACTGTCCTTTCTACTATTTATGGGCTAGATTTGGTGTGCTGTACTATATTTATTCATGCATGTTTTGTGCATACATGTATGCATGCATGAATGAACACATTTGGATTTATGTATATAAATGTCATCATTTGGGTAGCTAAGTGGTACAGTGCACACATGGTGTAGGTAATTACTGTTGATGGAAGGTAACAAACGTGCAAGTATGTAAGATGATATAATTTGAAGTTCATTCTAAGTTTAACTTCTACTTTGGTGCATGAGGTAACCTCTTTTATGAATGAAGAGATTAAAAAACAGACTGAATGTGCCATTTAATCTACCAAGTCTAAGCTGCACTCTGCCGGTGCTTGATTCTGTTGAGCTAAGCAGCTATGGAGCTACAATAGTCTGATGTTATGCTGCAATGCGTTCCTCCAGGTTTTTCAAAAGGGATAACGTCTTGTTAATGTAGAAGGTCTTGGTAAAGAAATGCTGTGGGGAAAGGGAAACCTCATAGTTCCATCAACAACACTAAATCACCATTCGAACCATGTGGCTATAGACGCACTTTAGATAATGTGAAATATTTTTTAAATAGGTCTTTACAGTAATGTGTTGCTAGAGCTTTTCTCTTGTCTTGGCCACCACTCTCATCTATTACAGTCAGTTCCCAACAGAGACACAAAATACTTAAATATCAAGTGCCTCGTTGTTCTTGCTTATTTCCCATATTTTTTTCTTTGCCATGTAAAAAGTGTTATATCTTACTTTCATTGTTAGCTTGTTAGTTTTTAATAAAATAATTATTTTTAAAAATTGTAATCACAGTGTTAACAAATAATGCTACATTTTGGCAAATGTACATATACAGTAAAACGCCTCAATTTGTATTTTCGAAGGCACTTGCGTTAAATCATTTGGTTTCTGCTCAGCGTACAGCATATCACATTTCAAAATTATATTGCAGATATTGAATGGGCACTGTTTTGATTCTTGGGCCTAAGCCTTAACTTCGACTCAACCCCCATCTGGACTCAGCCTAACATTATCTCAACAATACTCTGACTCTGACTTATGTCTGACTAGACTTCTACAGACTTCTACTACAACCCAGGCTGTTGGTCCGGGTGAAGAGTCGCTATTTGGTATTTGGCAAGTGGAGGAAATATGGAACTGTAAGATACACTGAGCAATTCAAAGAGCTCTATTGTATATTGTCTGCAGGTGGAAACTGCAGCATGTGTGATGAGAAGTCATATTTAACCTGGCTTTGACAATAAGCCTTTATTTAACGAGGAACATTCTTTGTGGAGAGACATATCAATTATTTTTCAACACAGGGGAAAGTAGGGATAAATGGGAATAAATAAACCATGTACATTGTTGAGGAATTAAATTTGTTTCTTTTTTTTTAAAATTTAGATAGGTGCTGTGTGATCGAACATAAAAAAATCACTGCTACTTGTACGCATGCAGTGACCAGCGTTAAAACTAGAGTAGACACAAGTATGTCACTCTCCATCTTAGAAACCCAGTGACCAATACTGTTTTCACCAAGACTGTGTTCGTGCCTTGAGGGGTAGGTGAAATCTGTGGGATCCTTCTATCGCAGATGTCCTGCCTGCTCAGCTCATTCCCCATGCAAGTTCCATTAGGCTATTTGTCAGTTGGTCGGCCATAAATGAACAGACTGTAAAGGGGTTTACAAGACTAGCAACACACAGACAGGCACAAACGGAATGTGTGTGTATTGTGTGTGTGTGTGTGTGTGTGTGTGTGTGTGTGTGTGTGTGTGTGTGTGTGTGCTCGCGTGTGTGTGTGCTCACGTGCGTGCTGGTGAGTATACACAGTCATGCCAGGAAAATTATTAGTGATGCATATAGCTCTAACAGTCTTTTCTTTCGGAGTAATTCTGCCAAATGTGTTATTTTGGAAATAATGTGTCAAGACTGTGGCATGGAGGAATATCTATGCAAACAGGTTATAGATTCTGTGATTAGAACATGTAATAGTCTGTGTGTGAGTCTGTCTGTCTATATATTTATTTATCTATCTATTTATCAATCTATATTTCTATATCTTATTGCATACAGGTCTAATTGGCTTAGAGAAAATGTATCTTTGCTGCATTCACTGTAAACAAGAGACAATCTCCAGCACTTAGACAAATTGGATTCAATTAGAGTCTGCTATGCTCTGAATATCAGATAGTACAAAATTAAACAACTGTTCTCAAGGTGACAAGTTGAGTGAATGCCTGATGAATCTAAAGCAGCCGCCAAGGACACAGACTGCCTGCTTCGCCGAGGAAAAAAGCACTGCAGAGCTGTCTCACTGTTTCAGGGCTGCTCTCATCATCAAATTCCAAATGAAAGACTAACTGTAGTTAGTTACCATTTTGTAAGAGATAAATAAATCAATATGTTTAGGTGTATGTTTTCAGATGCAGTAACATTATGTATCCTATTTAACATTCATGTTCAACGCCTAGAGGAAAGGCCTCTAAAGTAACTATAGGTGGCTTACCAGTATCTTGGTGGTATAGGCGCTGTTTAAGGAGATGGAATTGACCAGTAAGTCCAGTAATTTGGGTGACAGTGCTCCAGGATCTGGGATTTCTCTGTAGTGCACATCTCCCATGTAACACTGCACAGCCGTCATGCGGTTAGTGGTTAGCGTGCCTGTCTTGTCAGAGCAGATGGCTGTAGCATTGCCCATCGTTTCACATGCATCCAGGTGACGCACCAGGTTGTTGTCTTTCATCATTTTCTGTTGGTAGGAAATGCCACGATCATTGTGATGTGTTGCAATATATAATTGAAAATGTTTTTAAATATCTGGACTATTACAGTAGATGGATGACTGAATTAGCTGTACAGGCACTGCTCAAACTTTACTGGCTATAATGGCCACAATACAAAAAGAGGGATGCTTATGCTTACATTGTATGTCAAAATCCTTATTTAATTCACATAAATAATTTGTTTCTCAGAAAACTGCACAAAAAAAAAGAAAACAAAAGTTGATCCCCTTAGCATATTTTACGGTACACTGCACTGTAAGTTAGAGAATTAACTTACAATGCATTGATGAATACACTACTAAATGTGTATAATGTGCAGTTGGACAGCCCTAAGAGCAGAAGTATAGCAGTGCCTAAATGTATGCACAATATGTTTTTCACTGTTCTTCCTCACCTTGACAGAATAGGCCAGGGAGATGGTGACAGCCAGCGGCAGCCCCTCCGGCACGGCCACCACCAACACAGTCACACCGATGATGAAGAACTTGACAAAGTACTGGACGTAGATGGGAGTGCACTCTGGCAGCCAAGGCTGCTTTTGCAGCACAAAGTTGTCAATTGCAAAGTACAGGACCAGGATGATGACTGTGATGGCTGACATGATCAAACCTGAAATAGATACAAAAGGTTGTCAGCTGAGCAACGCAATGTCAAAAGATGAGTGTCTGAGTGTGACTTATGGCTTTGGTTGTAAAAATAATTACGTGCTGAGGAGGAGTTTTAATTCATTACAGATAAATACAAGATAATTACTACAGAGTCTAGACAGACAGTTGCAGTCATCAAAAATGGCAGGTAGAGTTCTGTCAAACCTCTCCTGGCTCTGTTTGTGCATTCATACACAGTAGAACATGTGACACGTTCTGCTTTAATAGAGGCTGATGCATTAGCATGCATAGTGTTAATACAATGCGGTCAAGTAAACTATAGAAGTTTCATCATTCAAGTATATATGGGCTCTTTATTCATTTTCTGAAAGCTAAGAGGCACACCCAGTGTCAGTTAGATACAAACCAGGTCTGGACTTCTTTAAGGGATTCTCAGAAATTGAGAAACCCTTAACTTTTTACTGAGATACAAAAAAAAGACAGCCCCTTAAAAGAAAGCCTTGGCAGTCATTTTTTTCCCTGCCTAAACATTTACAGTATTAAGGAATATTTTGAGGAATTCCAATTCCTCCAGACTGGTCCAGAAACAACTGCATTTAGCATGAAGTATTTTAAGGTATGTAATATTTATGGCTATCATTTGCTCAACAGTAAAACTACTATGTTGCTGCTCCCAGGACACCCACAGTGTGGGCATAAATGGCATGTGGGTATCTGTTACTAAAAGTGTTGCTGGCCACTGCAAGTGTTTGAGGCATCATTGGTGTCATACATTGTTTTAAATTGCATTACGAACAATTAACTATGGTATGGATTGTAAAATTGTGAAAAAGCCAGATTGAGAAAAAAAGTGAACTAAAGTGGCTCTTCTACAGTTCCATAATTCAGACACAGCATTCTTCTCAACTACTTTGATTGCTATAAGCAGCCAAGAAGTGAGTCAGTGCAACATCTTGCTTTGATAGACAGGATGATGGCTCAGTGCCCTGTTGTCCCTGATTTAACTGCCTGACTGAGTAATTGACTTGTCTGTGTGCAATTTGCTGTACCTGCTTTGCCAATCTGGACAGCAAGTTTGGTCAGCTTCCCTTGAAGTACAGATTTTTCTTTCTTAGAACCGTGGTGCACCTTTTTCTTCTTCTCTTTCTCATCAGACTCTCCACCTTCAGCACTCTTTAGAGGCTGCATCTCCATGGCAGCTGCTCCATCCTGCTTCTTTACTGTGAACACCACAAAAAACAGACAGTAGCAGCACCAAGCGTTAGAAAGGTAAATTAGACCAAGGGAGTGAAGAGAAACAGGAAGCCAGGCTTCAACACCCAGGTGTTGCACTAGGTTCAGTTAAGATTTCAAACCCAGAAGTGATCATATGACGTCCCATGACAAGATGGGAACTAATTGGTATGTATGCTTTCACATACCATAATAAGGATTGTTTTTGTTTGTCCCTGCGTTGTCTTCATGGTAAAATCAAACAGGCTGTGAACCTTGTTTCTGTATAGAATATAAAAACTAAAAAAATCCATGACAATGTAGGTCTTTTTTTGCTGTAATAAGGGAAACACTGTTCCTCATCATTCAAACTATTTTTTTTTCATCACAAGCACATTTACAGTAAATCATGAATAATTCAGTGGTCCTACATCTAAGGTCCAAGCCATGTTCACAGATTATTTAGATGCCTATATAAGGAAACCTTATACACAGTGTAGCGCATTTCACACACAAGTAAAACTTAAAATATTTTTACAAAAAATACAAAGAACCAGAAAAGAAACCGAAAGATTAAAAAGTCATAAAGGGATAAAAAACACATAATTCAATACAATAAAGCCACAAATTTAAATTGAAGTGGAGACTATATATCGGTTCATTCCAAAACAGAATCTCAAGCCTTCTGGAGGTTTGTTCACATGTACTGAAATAATGAAACATTACTTTTTAGCTTTTTGTTTTTACTCTGGAAAGAGAGAGGTGTAGAGGATTCAAATTCTAAAAGCAAGCCAGAAATATATTTAAGCCTTAACCCACTGAGTGATGTACAGTATAGACCATGATATATAAATAGCTGCAATGCTTTAAAATCAACTATGGTGACAAAAGCTTCTATTCTGGTGATAACATGATTACAGAACTGCATGAGAAATTGTCAACAGAATAAAAAATAAACTCCACAAAGCTCATCTTTTAGTATTATAATGACAAGAAACTACAGTAATAATTGGAATTTCCCAAATAGTAGAACCTTGTATATGAATGTGTCCATTTTACTAAAACAAAAAATATCAGGGAGGAGGCTAGAACGTGCAAACACACTTACTGTATGCTGCAGACTGTAACATGTATTTGAAATGACTGTCCTTGTATTGCACAAAGAATAAAATTGAATAAAACTGATTCCGCTAGTCAAAATGTCCAAATCCAAACGTTTCTTAATGATTTGCTAAAATACAGTGATCTATATATTGAACCTATACGTAATCTACGTATCTTCACACGTTGAGATTACTTAATATTCTATCTACTTTATACTGTATGAACTATTTTATAGTGTGGCAAAAACAAGATTTCCTATTTTCTGTGTAAAATAAATAAATAATTCTGTTCAGGCTGTAAAACCAATCCTCAATTACCTCACTCTGTCTCCATCTCTATCCCCCTCACACACACATACAGAACATTGCTTCTCTGTTAATGTAGCCCATTAACAAGAATCATTTCAGCCCACTTTTCCAATCACAATGAGGCATGTGTTGCTCACAAAAAACCTTATATTCTATATTTGTCATATGTCTCTCTGGTTGTGCATTTTGTTTTTCCACCGCCATGACACAAGACAGAAAGTGTCTGTATCCAACTGTATGTGGCAAAAGAGCAAGATTAAACATTTGATGTTTATACAAGGTCAGGACAAAGGTTCATCTTCTGAAAGTTGCATTTTGTCCTACGGTATATTGGAGCAATGCTGATGTAGACTGTAATCATCATACCAAGGTGTAAAGAGTCTTCATTTGCCCCTTTGCTTTGGGGACACTTTAACTTGCAAGTGCCTGGTATTAAAGCAGTAGTCAATTGTTCAATAAGTTGACGGAAAGAAAATGTATCTTTAATTAAAGATGTATTTACCAAGAAAAAAACAAACCACACATTTGTTGCAGCTTCTGGAATGTAAAAATGTCCTTTCTTTTTCTGTTTTGTATTATTGCAAATTTAATCTTTTGGTCTTTTTTGACTGTCTGTTAGACGCATTAAGCTATAAAGGCATCATTTTACGGTGTTTGGGTGTTTTAGTGTTTAAGCCCCCAAAGTCGCCTTCCAGGCAGCGCGGCAATGGTTATGTTTAGGGTTAAGGTTAGGGTTAGCTGCCTGGAAGGTGACGTTGGAGGCTTAAAACACCATCGAGCTCATTTTACCTTTCATGAGCATTTTTCATGTATATATATTTTTTTCACAGACTAAATTGAAATTGATTTATTAACAATAATAAGAAATAAACATTACTGTACTTACATCCCTGAAGGACAACATCAAACACGTCATACCCACAGACAATTTATGTCATATTTTATGGGGCAAATTTCAATTCAATTCAAATTCAATTTCAAACGTTGGAAAGGGGGAAACCAGGGTGTGGTAGGCTATACAACGAGTACTAAGAGAACAGTTTGGGGTGTTTTTGATGTGAAAGGGCAGCCGAGTGAGGCAAATACGGTAGTTGAGGGACAGTTTTCTGTTCTCATGTAGAGAACAAGACAAGTCAACAACACAACAAGAACAACAGAACAACAGACCATGGACAACACATCAGTGACAGAGTGAAGAGAAGTGATGTTCTACTCTAATACGACTGCAGGTAAAACCTGGGTCAAGCACTCACATTTTCTTGGATTTACTAAATCAGTGGTACACATTGTTAAAGTCTGTTGGAATCCAAAAAATCACTGCACAATAAGTTGACACAGTGAGTTATTACGAGTGTAGAATATAATAAAGGCTGAAATAAATAAAGCAATGCAGGATTTCCCACCTGTTTGACCCAGAGCTTACACCGTAGAAGGGAAACGATGAGAAGAAGAAGAAGAGAGGGAAGGAAGAGGAGGAGGAGGAGGAGGAGGAGGAGGAGGAGATGGGGCAGAGGAGAAGAGAGAGAAAGATATGGTTTGGTTACCTTTAATCTGGTTGCTCTCCATATTGCCATCTTGCATTTTACCTATGATGGAGACATACAAGACAATACCAACAAAAATAACCAAAGCAGACATGTCAACAGGTTATCACAGAGACAGCACAGACAGTGAAAACCAAAAACAGGGAGACAGGAAAATGACTTTTAATACAACATCTCTGTGACAGTCACATAGAAAGGCTTGTGATATGTAAGTGATGTAATGTAACTAGAAGCTACGTCTATTGGTAATGGGCTACAGACAAATACTGAATTGTGCAGATTTTGTATTAAGTGAGGTTTTAATAGACGCTATTTTGTTGCATATACAAATAATCAGGTAATTAAAAATGTTTAATGTGCCTTTTAATTTGACATCCAAATATATCACGTGCAACTTTTTTTTGCACACTTTCTGCAGAATCTTATGTTTTCAAATATTGTTCTGAATGACATACTCACACTATGGGCACAGATAATTCCACACATATTATCAACAATAGGAGTCAAGTCGTCAGGGTATAAAATGAGATATCAAGACATACTGTACAGTAGATACAGCATTACATTAAACACTTGATGTGGGGAGAGTACACCACAAACACACACACACAGCATATACAAGTACAGTACACGCAAACAAGAGACAGCATGCATAAGAGGAAAATTCAGGAAGCACATGCAACATCACACGCTTAGAGGGAAGCAGACTGAAGATGTGAATAATACACATAGAGAGAGAGAGAGAGAGAGAGAGAGAGAGATACCCGGAGAGAGAGAGAGATAGAGAGAGAGATACCCGGAGAGAGAGATAGAGAGAGAGCCAGAAGGAAAAGCCTCCCACATGGCGAAGTTACATAAGAACAACTGGAGGAAACTCAAAATCTAAGTTCAGGGACAGTGAGTTTATTATGCTGTTGGATTCTGCTTACACAAGAAGTGAACTTAGAGTGAACTTAATTTAAATGTGCGTTTCAATAACACAATTTTGTTTTAAATTGCAGAATCAATTTGCTGGTAATCTAACAGAGCTGCTAAGAGTACACACAGTACTTCTTGTCTTGTGCTTTAAAATTACATTTTCACGTAATGTTTACAAAATAAGACATGTAGACATACAGACTAATTAAGAAAACATTTATTATATTCTGCAGTGTTGGTCCCATTATATACCCAGGCTATACTATAGAAATCTGCACTGTTTGTCTCAGTGGAGGCTAGAAATTGCACAAAATCTTTCATTCAGTGCTTTTGTTCTGAAATGCCACAAAGGAAATTACTCAGGTAGAGCTGGAAGATGAGATGTTCTTTCAGAATCATGTATGTGGAGAATAAATGACTCGTTCTCCACTTCCACATTAGCCAGTTCCCTGGAGTCACAATAAAGCTGAAGATAACAAATTGCTCTGTTCCAGCGCAGGACAGCACAAGGTCATCATTACAGTGCAAATCACGACCCTCCTGCCTTGAATACAAACATTTTGTGGTTGCTCTCCAAGGAGACCAGGATAAGAGAGAACCCAGTGCAACAATGAATTACGTTAATATTTTGCATCTCGACCAGCTTACACAGAAATGGAGGATTTGCACTAAGTGATCTCAGAGGACACTCTACTACTGGAGGTGGCCCAACAGAGGGATTTTGACACCATTCTTCGCCTAGCGTCTTGTCTACTTTCAGAAAATTAATTAATATAACAATTAATTTACTAACTGACCAAAAAAATACAATAGCCTTACAACAACATTTAAAGACATTTCTACATTTTGGGAAAACATTTATTTTCTTGCAGAGAGTTAAATAAGAAAATGAGAATGTCTGTAAGGTGAATGTGAAACTACCACCAGCAGCCAGTTAGCTTAGCATAAAGACTGTAAACCAGGGGAAACAGCTAGACTGGCTCTGTCCGACGGGACCAAAATTTGCCTACCAGCACCTCTAAATCTTACTACTTAATCTCATTTGTTCTAATTTGATACAAAAACCAAAGTGTAAAAATGACACTTTTTATTCTTACTATTTATTGCCTAGGAGCAGTGGTATCAATCTTCTCATCTAACTAACAAAAAAATGTACTATTAATTTAAAGACACACCACTTCAAATGTTGCAAAACTTCACAAAAGTTATCTTTGCTAGCCTTCAGAAAATGTTTTTTATGAATGAATATAAAAAGGCTCAAAAGATTTTCACAACGTCTTAACATTACAGAGACCTAATGAGTTTATTTGTTTTAGTTTTTTATTTAGAAACCACCAAATCCAAAGTCATCAAATATTTTTCCAAGAGAGCTATGTAGTATACAGTATATGTTCAGTATAAAGCATTACAACAAAATATAGCATTAAGAGAAGAAAAAGAAACACAAGACTAATTGTTTCAACTACAAGAGGACGTGCATTGACGATATGGATACAAAAAGGTCCAACTCAACAGAAAGTAAAGGTAGAGCAGAGCAGATGGCGGGCATCCATGACAGGAGGCAGGTGGGAAATGGAGAAGATAGGAGAAGTCAAAGGACAGAAAGAGGTCAGAGATCAGAGGTTTTGTCAACCTACCATTATTAAGGCTGGCAATGCCAGTGGCATTAAAGCCTGCAGCCCCATCCGTGGCTATAGTTGCGATGGGGTGGATAGGGGGATGGGAGTCTAGCCAGTAACAATGAACCGAACACAAATAAACAAAAACACACGCGCGCGCCCACACACACACACACACACAAACACATGCATGTCCACACACAAGACAATGAACAGAAATAACATGGTTATAGCACATTTAAGAGTTTCAGCATAGGTAGACTGTATGTGAATACTAAAGTGTAGTGTTGTGATCAGTGTGGTTTGAAAATGTGTCATGTATCTATTATTCATGTAACTATATGTTATGTCATTTTTATAAATGTTATGCCAATAAAGCAAACAAGTGAAACATTGGACAGACATGAAAGATGAAATCTAAACATATGTGGAAAAACAATATAATAAACAAATGTGAATCCAGAGCCACACATCTACTGAATTATTTTTAAATATACTGTATATGTCTTAACATGTATGGTAAACAATAGTGATATTCTGCATTTATTGTCATTTTTGTTTTTGTTAATTGGTTCATTTTAAACCATGTTATTCATGTAATATCTGTTAGAAGCACAAAATAAAATTTGAGTAGAAATTTGAAACAAATAAGCTAAAAGGTGTTGCATAGCCGATCTGAAAATAAACTCCCTTGCAAAGCAAACAAAATGTAAAAGGGCAAATGTATTAGCCAGGGAAATACACATGTGCCAAGCAGTTAAGTGATGGGGCTGATTCATTGTACAAGTGTAAATATGAGATGGTGTCCACATTTTTGGCTTAGCCCCCCTGTAGTCATACTTATGGTTTTCAAAACCTGGAATAGATCAGGCAAGGATTTGCTAATGCCTTTTGACAGCAGTCACATAAACTATGATTACTAGTAAAAGGAAATTCAATTGAAGGTCAATAATTGTTTTCTTGTGTCATTATAGGCTCTTTGTCTAGAGTTCATTGTTAACAAAAACACAATGACTTACAGTAGCGTGTTCGTTTTATCACAATTCTATACTTCATTTATTATCTCATTGAAAAGCAATTGCTTTATTTATTTCAGTGCAAATTATTGATGCAAAATTTAGCAGTATTTTGTCAGAAAATCCATCTGAATAAAACTACAGTCTGCTGATGTGATCCTTTAAAAAAGTCTTAGCTGCTAAAGGTAATCCTAACTTTAACAAGATATATTTGTGTAGTTTTAATACAAATTTAAATGAAGTTGTAAAAGTTGTACTTATTAGGCCAGCCATACATGAAGCCTTGACTGCATGATGTACGGCACCATTTTTTTTATATGATTTTAACGGACATTTTTAGCAGTGACACTTTGAAAATACCAAAGTGTATAAAATCTGCAACTCAAAATCAAGGATCAAGTAAGATCAGCGGTGACAGTTTAGAGTGACTTTGGCTAGTTCCCTGAGTCCAGATCATGTGTTACACTTTACAGTTTATTCTTAGTTGATCACATACCTAGGACTGATTTTGATTTGATTAATGACAATTGGGAAAGTAATGCATATATTTCTGAAGCACTGCCATTACTGGTCAAAAGAAGAACATGTATAGTATGCTCATCAAAACTAGAGCTGTCCGAAGAGGCACAAAACCACTACTGATGTTCATGTGAAAATATCATCATGTTACAATATATACAACATGCTATAAAAGCTTATACTGTATAGTACTACTTCACTCTCTACTGCTGGTACATGTGCTATACACATGAAGGGCTGCAGCTCTTATGTCATTTTTCTGTCATACAGAAATGAGATGAGTCTGACAGCCTTTGTCTGCATTCAATACGTCTTTGAAACACGACTGATGTTGAATGCTAGCTAGTTAGTTTGATGAGTGTAGTGCCTGTTATATGGGGAGAGGATTATGCATTGTGAAATGTGTCATCTGTCAACACTTAAAAAGATGCAGTGTGAGGACGAGGCTTCTCTTTTTAAGTTTAAACTGGGGTAAGGGTGCTCAGCTACAGAGGAGGGGTGTAGAGTGACAGTGGTTTACTGGGGATCATTAGGGGTTAAAGGTCAAAAGAATCAAGTACCACTCCCAGGGGTCAGAGAAAGGTGATACTCTACCTGTATTCTGGTGTCCGTCTTCCACTGCCCCTCCTTTGAATTGAATTTGGAAGGATAAGAGAGTAAGGACAATAATGCACCTGAAGCCACAGAACCTGGATACTGCAGTTTACTAGTGTACCACCAATACTTATTTCATACAGTATTTATACACATTCAGCAAAGAGGTTTACCGTCAGGTACTGTACTACGTACTACGAATGCCAGGAATACCAACAAAAAGTTTGTATATAATGATTGTTTATATGAGTTTAACAGGTGGACATTTGTGTATTGTTTATAACCCTTCTGATGAACAAGACAGGTAAAGAGACTGACATTATGCACTGAGAGCACACTGTTTGACCTTCGAGACATAAGATAATGAAAGGAGAAAAAGGTTTTGCAAGGGTATGTTGCTGAGCAACACTAACAAAAAAACAAATTACCTCAGTACTCCTGAAGGAATTGCAGAAAAATATTGCACGTTTATGTAAAAAAAATTCCATGATATAATGATCTTACTTTTCTTTTCTTTTTTCTCTTCTTCCTCTGTGCCGGCCCCCAGCAGGGTGAAGATGATTCCAGTCTGAGAGTTGACACCGACAGCAGTCACCACCATGCGCCCTGACCCCTCCATCACATGGGTGCCTGGAGAAAGCGCAGCAGGGTGTAATAATAACATATTACAGCTAGATGAGATTTATTTTCAGTGTTCCTGCAATGATTGTGGTGATTGTAAAAGGTCCCAAATCAGGCTCATTTTCAGGTTCATACTTGTATTTTGGGTTTCTGTTTGTTTACATGCTTTAATGTTCAAAAACACAACATTTTTCTCTTACTGTCTTCTTTGAATATACCTATGTTCACCCTCTGTCTGAAACGCTCCGTTTAAGCGCCTGTCTCTTTAAGTCCCCCTACCAAAAAAGCCCAGTCTGCTCTGATTGGTCAGCGTTTCCAGGTCTTCTGCATCTCTCTTATTGCAACACACCTACCGTATAACTCAATCAAGAACAACTGGCTGTTTGCTCATGAAAACATATTGGTTGCTTTGGTTCTATATTGGTTCTACATCACTATATCAAACATAATTAAAGTCAAAAGTAAGGACTTTATTATCACTCACTGTTTAATTTTAAATCTAATATGCTGGAGTAGAGAGCCAAAAGCAGTAAAAACATGTCACTGTGCAAATATGCTACAATTTTGTATATGTGTATATGTACAGTATACACATGCAGAACATTATTAACCTTTAAGAGTGTGACCCGATGTGGGTGAATATGAGGCTAATTAAAGAAGGCAGCAAAAAGGCACACAGCTAATTATCCACAGGAAAAACTAAGATGTGAGATCAGATTAACCCACATTTCTGTTATCAATTATATTCTTCAAAAGAATTTCAAATTCCAGTGTCAAATAAAGAGGGATAGTTGATTAAAAAAAGTGTCTTCATCTGGCTATCGCCAGTGTCCTCTGCACTGTCATTTAGATTATAATTAAAGGGGTGATAGAATGCAAAACCGAGTTTACCTTGTCATAGTTGAATAACGACAGTTCGGTGGGTAAATACATAGAACCTCAAAATCCCATTGGCACTCCTTTCCTATGCAAATCTCACAATTTGAAACTGCCTCTGAAAACGGGCAAATCCCAACGAAGCTAATAGTTAACTCAGTGGCTGTACCATATTTGGCTCTGGTCTGTACCTTTGTCACGCCCCAAAATTGACATAGCTATAGACCACTGGTCTGAGACCTGCTGGTCTTCTGAATGTAGGTCAAGTAGATGTCAGACATTAGTTTAGCTGCGAGCTTTGCACTTCCAGGGGAATTACAAAGAAGAAAGTTTGGAAGTTTTTCTAGGATATTGAAAATGAACCACGTTCGTAAATGTAGTATTCCAGGCTGTACAGGGAATGCTGATACTTTTCATATTTCAGATGACTGTGCGCTGGGTACAGAGCACCATGCTGCCGGCGGTGGAGCTCTGTCAGGCTAGCGGTAGTTGGTGGTCTAGTTACTGGGTAACTGCGAGTGTGGCAGGCATGTTCCCTGATATTAATACATTAATTTACAACGCGGGCCATGGCCGCCCGTGGGAAATGGAGCAAGAGTTGTAGATCTAATGCGGCGGCGCAGAGGACTTGCAATGGGTGGTGCGCTGCTGGAGCTGCTGCTGCTGCTGCTGCTGCTGTACTGTTCTCGGACTGTGTGCCTGTGGGCTTTACTCTCTGCTAAATGTCCCCGCGCTGAGACACTGAACTAGTGGAGCTTTTTTATGTCCAAAGGGTAACATTACAACAACACTAGTTGTAATGAAAGTGTTGAAACTTTGCATTGGTGTGTGTGTGCGCAACACACTCTCTGGTGCTTTGTACAGTAACATTAGTTGATGAGTTTAGCGACTTTTTTCACAAAAGCGACTGGCGACAAATCTGGCGACTTTCTGTAGAAAACACAGCGACTTTCTGTAGAAAAGAAGCCACTATTGTCGAGCATGTGAGGTAATTCTTTCCTGTGGCTGCCAAAACAGTCACGGTCTCTCTCTTCTGTTTTGTGTGAGGAACAGAGCAGCCGGCAGCGCCATATGCTGTGAGGAGCAGCCGCTCCCCTCTCTTGTCATGTTGCAGTACCATGCGTCGTTGTAAACCAACCAATCAGCACGCAGCTCATCTAAATATGCATGAGCATACCATATAATGGAGAAAACCTCTTGTTTCTCTCTAGTGCTATTCCACAGTGTTGCATTAGGGTGCATAGAACAGCACCCGGGCCATTTTCAGCCTAACCAATGTTACATACCCTATTAGGAGACCTTAAGGAACAGTGAGAAATACCCTATATAATCATTCTATCGCCCCTTAAGAACGTTTTGTCTTCTGTCCGAGATAATGCCATGACTGTGACTTATAATTAGTTTGGTTTTCACAATATATTTTGCAAAAGGAGCTAGGCAGACCAAACCTAATCCCAATAAGTAATGGCAGGCAAACCTCAATATATAAATGAATAATTTGAGGGTTTTTGTTGGCCATTAACATGGTTGCCTCTAATGTAATTTTAAACATTCACAATTATTACATAAACATTTAGTATTTCTACTTCTGTAATTTATTTGAGGCAAAGGATGGAAATAAAAGGTTTTAACATTATGGCGTAACAGGCAAGGGCGTAAATCCCAGGGGGGTCGGGGGGGTCAGGACCCCTCCCCCCCCCCCCCATCTAAGGGTTGTCCCCCCCTAGAAATATCATTAAAACAATGCTGTGTATTGTAAATAACATAATGATGTATATTTAAAATATCTGTGTAAGTAATGAAACAATACAACCCCCCAAAAATGCTTTTTAAGTTTAGAAACATTTTGAGTCGTGTGTTGCTCAATATGAAGTTAAGTGGCAGATCAGTTAAATATATATCCTCTGTCCCAGAAGAAACCTAATATTTATGTGGAGGACGCAAGATCATTTCATAATTATAATATGACCGCTTGGTGAACCTATGAAACTAACTCATATTTAGACATCTGACGTTAAAGACTTGTGTTGTTGCTCAGATAAAATGACAGATAAATGAAAAACAGGCATAAGATCCTTTTTCAGTAGGCTTACACCAAAACGCCAAATAAGTACATTAAGTCCTCATATCAAGACAATTTGGTAACATCTTTATAAGAATGGGTGCTTATGGAAATAATAACGTCACTATGTCACTGGCAAAGGAGACAGAAAGAACTGAGGAACAGGGAGACCAGGGACAGTCAGCTGTAGCGTCTCAAGTAAGTGTGTTGAGCTTAGTTCATATTTTTGGAGGTGTGTGGCTGTCAGGGTTTGCAGATGAGCTTTACCAGTGGCTCACTAATTTACATTATGATCAGCTAATTTAACAAGTGTACAAAAGCTGATTGTATTTCTTTTATAT
This sequence comes from Zingel zingel, assembly GCA_023566125.1. NCBI lineage: Eukaryota > Metazoa > Chordata > Actinopteri > Perciformes > Percidae > Zingel > Zingel zingel. The sequence goes on from CM042319.1 coordinate 20,395,184, forward strand.
GGGGACATTTTTTGAAAATAAGTCATTATGTTTTAAGGTATTTTTGTGGCTTGATTGTAAACAACTTAAAAATAAATACATGGTTTTAAAGAAGAATATTTTGGTCAATTTAGTCAACTTTTTCATTGAATCAAAAGAAATGCTGAAAAGAAGGATAATGGTACAGTCTCCATGCTACACTAATGACAGTATTAAGGCTTTCCTCTGTGTACACATGTCCTCTACGAGTATAATTGGCTGTATTATTTGTGTCCCCTTCAAAAATTGCTCCTCCGAAATTTTATGTTTAATGTCCCCCCTACTGTTAGATCAGATTTACGCCCATGGTAACAGGTAGTTGTGGGCTTGCTTAAGAGATTCATTAAATCCAAATGCTTTCTATTTAGCAAACAAATCAACATTTACCTTTAAGATTTACATGCAGATCAATAAATGCACACAATTATTTTGTAGTTGAGGGGATGAAAAAAGTTGCTAACTTAAAACTCAGCAGTAAGGAGGTGGACATGTAAGAGGTGAAGTATTAGAGTCCTCAGTCGCAAAGTCTGGTCCCCTCCTCTCTTTTTGTCCCTTTCCCCTTTACACAGAAGACATGGCATACAGTATACACCCATCCATCTCGAGTGAGAGCATCGACTGGCAACATACCAGACAACAGCATGGGGTCCATGTCTGCACACTTCTTGACGTGGTCAGACTCTCCGGTCAGTGATGACTCATCAATCTTCAGGTCATTGCCCTGGATCAACACTCCATCAGCGGGAAGCAAATCGCCTGCAACAATAGAAATTGCAGAGTTGCTATCTGCAGTGGATACATTTACATGTTCTGGAATTGATTTATATAGCCATACACAACAAATAGTTCAGATAACTTTGAAGGTTCATTAGAGTTGGGTTAGAGTTGATTAAAAGCTGCAGTAGGTAGAATGCAAAAACAAAAACGCCAGAATTTTCAAATAGAGTAAGACTTCTTCCTGCAACTCTCCCTCTTACTTCTTTGAGATTGGTTTAAAGAAAGGCAAACAACCCAGAGCGTTTTTTTTCCTCCTATCCCAGAATGTATGTGTGGCGTAGCCAGACCTTACTCCACAGCGCTGTGGAGATAGATCTGGTAATGAGACACCAGTCTGCAGCTAATTCATTTCTCAACATTAACATACTGTTGCTTAAATATATTTAATTGCTTAAGGTGGACTTCATAACTTTAATCCCCCTCTGGAAATGAGTAGAAAGTCTAATTTCAGCCACTGAACCATGAAAATTACTTCACACAGAACAAAGTTAAACAAAGTTATCAAATTGTTCTGAAAGGTTTGGTCAATGTTAGTGTAACTTTTCAGTGTTTTAATTAAAGCCATGGTTGAAATTAAAAATTAGTTGATACAAACATTTTGTAGTAGTAAGAAAGGGCAAACTGGTTAGATTTGCCATATATCAATCAACAATATTAATAGATATAAAAGAGAGTTTGCATGACTGAATACCTTGCACACTGCTACAAAATCATGTGCAATCTTTACATTTCAAGGTAGATGGTACTGTAAACAAAAAAACTAAAGGTGCCAGTTACACCTTTCCCCAGAAAGATGTTAAGCTGTAGCAACTAGAGACCATCTTGAGATGGGATCACATAAGCAGCAAAGCCAATTCTTGCCAGGGGTGTAGAGTAGTAGTAGTAGTAGTAGTAGTAGTAGTAGTCGTCCGTACTTCATACCCCCCCTAGTTCCGGCACCCTTGCTCAGACCACACCCATTTTCAAAATCTGCCTTCATTTTGATGTCAACTACACACCCGTGAAGTTTCGTGACTGCATCTTGCACGGTTGCGACTTATCAGTTATCGTGGTGCTCAAACCACGTCTGTGGTAGTTTCCACTACAGTAGGTGTCTCAACACACACACACACCTTGTAAAGCACTTTGGTCAACCCAGTTGTTTTTAAACGTGCTATATAAATAAATTGACGTTGACATTGACACAGACTCACAAGGTGAAAACAATAACAGCTTCGCTGTTGCGACTGATGGTGTCATGGAACTAACTGGATTAAGCCAGAAGATCCATTCCTTCATTTATAAATTGTCTGTTAATATTTGCATGTGCTTGTTTTGCTCCATCGAAATGTGTAACAGCACAGGTTGTGAGGACAGAAGCCTCTTGTGGCTCATCTTTGATATACCTCAATTTTCAAAGCTTCAAAGCTCTATGAACTATTAATTTGCACCAAGCAGCATTTCCCATTTGAGTTTACTCCACTTACTACATGTCATGAACTGAGTAAACTCTAAAATAACACAGTTTTTCAACCTCCTCACACCTACCGTATTTGATCTGTGCAATATCCCCCACCACTATGTCCGACACAGGCAACTGTATGACCTGGCTACCGCGGACCACCTGGAATTTCTGCTCCTGCTCAATGCGGCTCTGCAGCCCACGGAACTGCTTCTCCTTCGACCAGTCATTAAAGGCCGTCACCAGCACCACACACACCACAGACAACAGGATAGCTGCGCCCTCGATCCAGCCGGCATCCGCCTCGCCCTCGTCCTCTACCCCACCTGTCCCTGCGGCACAGGCTACAGTTTGGTAATGACAACAAGAAGGAGAAAAGGAACGTTATATAGATGTCATACATTTGTAAGCACACTATTTTCATATACACTGTAAGTAATCCGTCAACACACATTTACACACTTGATATCAACTCACAATTTTCATACACAGGTATATATGCTTGTATATGTGCAATATACACTTACACTTTGAAAATAAAAGACACACAAAGGGATCTAATCAAAACTCACACTCACACTGAGGTGAGTGTGTGCAATTGCTCTGCTTATGGACAATGTATGCAATATAAAAGACAACTCTAAAAACAAAATAAAATGAAATCTGGTTGAAATGACCTTCAGAGAATTCACTTCTCCTCGCCTCATCATTTATTTTCTCCACTTTAAATTAATGCCCTGCAGTCTACTGGCTGTGCACTGACAGACTGGGGTATATTTGGAAATGAAACAAGGCCTGTTCCTAGTCCTCCTTGTGCTGCTTCATGCAATACTGAAATTCTTCAAATGCCCCTGGTGGGGTGATTTGCTTTGGACTATAAAGCGCTTCACACAGCTATCAGAGCTCACAAGGGAACTAGTGCAGACCCCATATGATAGACATTACATAGGCAGGGTCTGATTTAACCAAGAACTAAACTCCAAGAAGCAATTTGGACTTACTGTTGCACTACAGATGGGTTCCAATCAATAGAAGGTTCATTTAGTGGATATACTGCATACACTCACAGAACATAAACTGCTTGATCTGTAAGACTACCAGTACCAATGCAGACATATGTTATCATGCATTCATGTAGGTTTTAGCACAAAGAGAGACATTTAAGACATTTCATATTTTATCTAATATGATGTATTAAATATTGTTCCTATGTATGTAATTGTTATTTGTTAGTTGTTGTCGGATTTTGACACATGACAGCTCAGTATTCATGGTTTTCATGGACTAACCCATCTCCTAAAGATAATACAACAGTATATTCAGACTGGCATGGGTGTGATAAGTGAAGTCATTTTACTATCTTGCAAAAAAACAAAACAATGGTTAAAGCCTCTTACTATGGAGTAAATATTTCATGTAGAACAAATCATTACCATTATTTAATTCACTGAAAGAACAAATACTAGCAAATTAGTGCAGTACATACATATATATTTTAAACAATTTAATTGGACGTGATGGTTTAGCCTGTCCCATTTGGTCGCTGCAGCACATCGACAGACAAAAGTGAGTGTAGTAGCTGTCCATGGTTCTGATTGTACAGCTCTTAGTATTTAGACAAGTGGATGTGTGCACAAACTGTGTTCCTGCCTGTCTCAAAGAAAGACACACTAAGTCATGCAGCATATTTGTAGCTGTCCGTGGTGCTGAAGTGTCAAAATTGTCCTACACCCAAGCCTTCCAAAGCACAAAAATATATAACTAATGAAGATGATTGAGAAACCTTTATGACTGGGTGAGATGTAAATGAATAATGAATGTCTATAAGCTTTTATATATATATATATATATATATATATATATATATATATATATATATATATATATATATATATATATATATATATATATATATATATATATATATATATATATATATAGTATTTTATTAGTATTTTTTCAGGGCTTTGTTTTGTAGCATGTTGTGTGTTTGATACAGACGCAATTAAGAGCCTCCTCATTCAACTGCGGCCAGGCTGTTTCATATGTAAATGAGAATTAAGTCATCCCACCACCTTCTATTTCTGGAAGGTTGATTTTTTTTTAGACCTATTAATAAACAAAACAGTAAACCAGCAGTGTGATGTGTGCTTGTGTATACATGCATGTGTGATATTTGCTTTTCACACTTCAGTATAGACATTTCAGTACAAGTCAACTGTTTTATGGGCTCTAATTTTTTATTTATATTTTTCTTTGACATGAAGTTTAAATATTTTTGGTGTATGATTGTTGTTATATATGTATAGCCATTATCTTTATTTATTTAATTTCCAGTTAGGTTTACTTTCATATGTGTTACTGTCATTTAGTCAAATTTACTATTCCAAGAAAAATCCCTTGAAATGTGTCATCCCTAAGACAGTAAAGTCAGCAGTAAAATATCCTAACATCGTATATATCTACAGTATGTCGCAACTCTTTCATGGCCAAATTGGGGGTAAATTACCAGAAATGTTTGATTCATTATATTAAATATTTGTGTGAAAAAACAAGTTTGATGTGCTGTTGTTAAAGTGGCGCTCTAAAAACATCCTCACATCCCTTTGGCCTTATTTATGCCTATCTCACCTCTGTAACACACACACACACACACACACACACACACACACACACACACACACACACACACACACACACACACACACACACACACACACATATCCATTTGGTGTTTTTCTGAATAAGGTGATTCAAAGTGGTGGTATGTATTCATATCTTTCTTAATCACTCTGCTATAATGGCATCTATTCATATCCACAGGAGTTAATGTGCACATTTAGATTCATATATATATATATATATATTCATATAATTCAAATATGAGAAGAGAATGGCATATTGGCAAATGTTTTGCCTCAAGTTACAGTAAAAAGAAGCTTGATTATGTATCTGCAGATGGACGCTGTCATTAGCATAATGATTCCTCTGGCCATTCTCGCTTTATTTCTATTTCTACACTTCTGAAGCGCTGCAGCTCAAAGGATGCAAAGAAAAGGAGCAAAGTATTAGGGGAAAAGTAAGATCACATTCCAATTTTACTACATGAGTATTTGGCCCATTAACCCCCTCTTAATCTTAACCACACAAGTAAAAGATGTATAAACTCAGAAACAATTTGAACAACTACCCATGCAAGTACTATTTCTTCTTTCTCCTGTATTTCTACCTTCATAATACTTTTGAACGCCTTAAAATAATGACAGAACCCTTTGAATTCCATTACTGTAATAATGCTGGAAGCAATGACTGATGTTGCTGACTCAGCACCTCGTTATGGTCTCTGTCTTCATTTCCTGTTTCACGGCTCACAGGGCTGATGTATGGGCACTGGGAGCTCAAGGTTATTGCTCTACTCAACACTTCATTAACCTTCCCAGTACTTTTCATAAGCACATTTGTTCACAATGTGCATGCATGCACACACGCATACACGCACGCACGCACGGGCGCGCACACACACACACACACACACACACACACACACACACACACACACACACACACACACACACACACACACACACACACAAATTACCTCTATGCTTGATGAGTCGCTTGATCTCTCGAGGCAGGTCACAAATGAAGTGTGACCTGCCTCACCAATTAAAAAGTGTGTGTTGTAAGTGTGTCTGCGAGTGCCAGTAATGTCAGAGGAAGTGATGTCAGTGGGCCAATGCAATTATGGCACTTTGCTTTCCTGTGCAATAGTGGAGATACAGTACCTGTAAGATAACTGTTGTAGGGTGTGTGTGTGTGTGTCTGTCTCAAGACTTTGAAAGAAATGACAATAGAGATTTTTAAAGGAAGTGATCAAGTCACAAGAGCTGCTTCACTCACACTCTCCATTGCTCTCTCCGGGAGGGTGGTAGAAGGAGAGTCCCAGGGAGATCAGGGCAGCTATCTCCAGGATGATGAGGGTGACATCCTGCAGGGCCTCCCATACCAGCTGCAAGAAGGTTTTTGGCGTCTTTGGAGGTATCAGGTTTTTACCATATATTTCTCTTCTCTTGTCCAGGTCAATTTGGGTACCTGCGAGACCTGAGACAGGAAGAAAAAGAAAGAGAAGGTGCGAGGGAGAAAAAGTTTTAAAAAATCATTGATAGTACAATACATAACTGTACAATCATCACCAGTGTCTGTATGATATTCGTATTCTAGATATTTTAGTATTGCAGTGCAGATTTTTATATTGTATTTATTAGAAGTTAACATTATAGCAACAAACAACAATCTGCTTCATTTCTACATTTAATCCAAAAAACGATTGTATCTATTTTTATCCACACACATGCACAAAAAAGTATTTAAATGGACACTGCTAGAAACTGCAGATTAAATTGCCATCTTTTACAGTTTTCAGACATTTTATATTGCTTTTTTATTGTGATCTCCAGCTTTTTAATCAATCTTTTTTTCTTACTTCTTTTTTTCTTCTTGCCTTTCTTCTTCTCTTCTCTTTTCCACTCTGACACCACACACCAACCATCTCTAATTACCAGTTTGAGTCATGGTGGGCCATGGCTCTGCTTTCCTTATATAACTCTGCTTAAGAGACGAGGGCCTTGTGCTTTGACCTCATCCACCTCCTCAAACACCATGAACATAAATATCTTTGGCTCTTTTATCTGAACAACTTCATACTGGCTCGAGGGACTATTTACTTTTAGAAGACTGTCCAGAAAATTATATTCATGCAGAAGCTTAAATAAAATGGCCAAAGGGTCAGTTACATCAGATGTAATGCTTTGGCAAGTTAACTTTGTAATCCATATACCATTACAAGTAGCTGTTTGTGTACAACTGTCCTTTTCTTTTTTAAAGATGAATTATCTAAGTTTTCAATGTGGATGGTTTAGAATCAAAGAACAATGTTTACATTTTTAATTCAACCACGGTTGATCCTATATCTTTTATCTGCTTTCCAATCTAAACTAATGGACTTTAAAATTGAGTCTACTTTGCCTAAACTACTTCTACTATTAAATCAGATGTATTACAGTCAACAAAATGCCAATTTACACTCACAGAATATTATGTTCTGTTCAAAAAGGGTTGCATTTGTATAACTTTTTTATTTATATCCCAATTTCAAGGGGAGGGGAGTAGATTACAACCTCATTTGAAATTGTAATGTGGAAGATTCAATGTATTTTATCTGCATTCCAATGTTACATAATAGGCCTTAACATGTATAACATAATTCACCCAAACTCTTGTATTTTATTTTATGTTTTATGTTAATGTATTAAATCACATTTATTACAGCTACATTAAGATTATGCATCACTGGTGTGTACAAAACTGCTGTGAACTGTAACTATATGAATCAAATCTTCACAAATATTTGGAGTTAGCATCAAGTGTACAAATGACAATGCAAATGTATGCTCTGTATCTTCAGTTAAAATGATTCCTGAACAATTTCCATTAAGCTACATTATTGTTTTCTATCTGGCTGCTTTTCAATAGTGCCATTATCTGGTTGCTGAGAGCACACACATAATGTGTATTCACCGTCTCACTGTCTCTGTGTCTCTCTCCCTCACAGCCACAGACATTACCACAGCATTATGTCATGCATGGTGCGTCACTGGGTCTCCCAGGAGTGGCCATGGATTGCACCTGATAACATCACTGCTGCATGTCACTGTTTCACATGTGAATGCAAATGAGAGATGTGAGATGACTTATTAACATCTGCAGAGAATAACTGTTGTGTCAAGAAAAAGAAACAAAGAAAGGAAATTACAGAGATGTGTGAAATGTAAGTCTTTAGATACTGCAAAAAATAAGAGAAAAATAGAGAGAAGATACAAGTTTTACTTGCTTAAAAAAGAGAAATAGAGCAACAGAGATGAAGAAGGAGAGGACAGAAGAAGGGCAGGCTGAAAAAAGAACAATTTCCAGCCCCTACATAGGAGAACGCCCTGGTTACAAATAGAGCAGTCTATAAATAGCCTCATTATCCATTCTCTTTTAATTTTATTTGTGAGAGGACCTAGCATGCTATCCCATTGATCTCCACAGCACCCTGCCTCACATCACACACAAACATGTCTGTGTGTCCATGCATGCGCTTGTGTGTGTGTGTGTGTGTGTGGATCTGTGAGTCGTGACTGCCTGCACGTGCTTTGTGTGTGTGTGTGTGTGTGTGTGTGTGTGTGTGTGTGTGTGTGTGTGTGTGTAATAAGGCTGGGTAAGCATGCCGACATTTGCTTGCGCTATCACACGGTAAAACTAGAGTTCATATAATCACGTATTAGCCAGTTCCAGTTGGTTAGACACACACACACACACACACACACACACACACACACACACACACACACATTTGCACAACACAAGCACAGATGCACATATTTATACCCACATTCAGGTTGTGTAAACCCCCCTCTTCTATCTTTGTAGCTAGGTCAGGTGCACATCAGATTCCAGATTGACTCATACAGTATTTCTAAATACATATTCCAATCCTCCTACTCCAGATTTCTAGCATCCGTCCAGAGGCAGGGGAACTAGTTATAGCATGCAAATGCACCTTTCTGCACAAGGGCAGCAATCTTTTCACATAAAAATACAACATACTGCATACTCTTAGTGATTTCCGCCATGTGATGGTACCTCTGTGTATGAGATGGTGCATCGGCTCAGCATGACATCTAACCTTGTTAAATGTTTCAACTCCTTAAATGCCTCTGAGATGTGAGCTATGCTGTAATCAATCTCCCTGATCATTAAATACTCATTGCTTCCTGGAAAATCCTCTCCTACATTATAATTCCTTCCTGGATAGCTGATTGCAATGCTGTTTAAGATTTGCCAGATTATGAAATATTGTAGGCTAAATACTGTCAGCCCACTTAACCGCTCTGGTAGTGGATTTTGAGGAGGCAGTGAGAGGGCAGAACAACTGTAGCGATACACAGATGAGTCACAACAATCTCACAGAGGATTAAGGGTGATTGCAAAGGAGTCTTTGTGCTTGAGTCCATCACCAAGTAGTGAAGCCTGAAAAGAGTATATAGCGAATGTACATGCACACTAGATGGGAATACCGAATAAGGGACTCCTGGTACTGTATAATTTATTTTATCAAAGTTCATTGTAATTGTTCTAATCAAGGTTCAAACAGTAAAAGCCTTTTGATGAGATTTGAGATGATACACTTATAGCGTTAGATTGACTTCCTTCTTAGTTCGTCAGCTTATGAACTTAAAACAAACAGTGGGCATGCTAGTGACTCAGCATATTAGGTAAAAACTATTTACTGTACCAGAAATTCCACATTATGTAAAAATTATGATTATGGTATTAATCAAATGAAAAAAGAACTGCGCCATAAATAATCAGTACGGGCTGTTTTGGCCGTCTGGGTCCAGGGCCCAGAAAAGCTGTCCCTGCTTCTGTGACTCTGTAATGATCCTCTTAGATCGTTTTAGAAACCTGGCCATGAAGTTTGGCACAAGGATAACACTAATGTAATTGTAATAAGATACTATATCATTAAAAATAGAATGATTAGAGTTGGGCTTCAACTTAGGACGCTTTTCTCCATCGATTCATCTCTCTTTTACTTTTCTGATTTATCATATATTGCTTAGTCTATAAAATAATTTTTTTTTTTTTTTTTTTAAGTTTAAAAACTGTACATCTTTGTTTGTTTCGTGGACCCAACAAATCAAAACCTAAAGATATTTAGGTAAAATATGATGATATAAAACAGAGGAAAGCAGCAACTTTCACCTTGAGAAGCTAGAAATATTTGGGATTTGTTTCCTAAAATATGACTGAATTGATTATCACTACTGTTGTCAAATAACTTCCTGTCAACTGACAAAATGTTTGAATAGATTACAACCAAAGAATTACAGGCATTCTTTAAAACTTGATGACGATAAAACCTTGGATTTCTCTCATCCTCTTCACTGTTCTCACTCCATAATTTATGGCTGGTAATGTGCTGATTTATCAAACACAGCATGATCTGTGATTCAAATCCGCTTTGACAAATGATACCTCCCTAACATCCTGTTTCCAAATAGACAAGACAGGGATGTAAAAAAAAATATATAAAACTTTATGCCTTCCTTTCTGCAGACGTGGATTTTTTTTTTTTCCAGAGGGAACATGTTGGCATATTTTAACAGTTGGCCCTTTTTTGTCTGTGGCTAAAAATAGATCTCCATGGAAACACTATGCATCCCACTCGTTGAGTGGAAATACCCGCGACTCTGAGCCTTGGAGAATACGTGAATATGTCAGTAAGTGTGTGTGTGCATGTGTGTGTATGTTCTGTGTTCAGGAGCATGCATGCATGTGTGTGTCTGTGTGTGTGTGTGTGTGTGTGTGTGTGCGCACGCAGGTACGGACTGTACAGTATGTTCCACCGAAGAAAAGACTAAAAGAATAAAATGGCGTGATGACCTCCAAATGTCCTTGAAAAATAGTCACAGTGGAGGAGTGCAGCAAACAAATGACATAAATTCTATAAAAAAAATTAAAATCTTCAAAATAATACATTTTAACATGTCTGACTGGGTCCCAGTAGCATCTTGCCCCCCCCCCAGCCCCCCTCTTTTTTGATTTTACATCTTCCTGCCTCTCTGTCTGAACTCCCCCCCCCCATAATACTGTGCCACAGTGTCCAAAACAAGTCACCATGGCAACAGGATTCTACGACGACGGTGGTGATGATGATCATCATAACGGCGCAAAATACTGAAGCTTTTTTTCTCCAGTGAATCAATAGCTTCAACATGTATTCTCAGCTTTCACCATTTTAAAAAAGAGAGAGGGGGGCATAAGGAGGGAAGACAAAGAGGGGTTGAAGTGTGACTCAGAGAGCACAAAACTGTGAGAGAAAAAAAGAGAGATAGACAGGGAATGAAAGAGAGAACAAGAGTAGGCTGGATGTAGAGTAACTCTATGAATAATAACCCATTAGCGGCTAAAAGGTGGATAATTATCACGCTCTTATTAGAAGATGGAGTGATGGAGAAATGTGTCACTGTGTCCTTGAGAATGACCGCCATAATAATAACCCCATTTTATGCAATAAATGGAGGTCTGCTACTGTGCGTACAAATGCAGAATATAGTAGAAATAGCTTCTTAAGGATGACATTTAGAAAAAGAAAGTAAATGCCATAGATAGGATAAGTGAGTGGGATAGAAGTGTGAAAAGCCAGGTACAGGAAGGTGCATACAAAGACAAGGAAAAGGAAACAAAGCACAAAACCAAAATCCTTTGTATGCTTTTTTGGGCCATGCTATGAAGGTGGTGGGGTTGTGTCTGTCATGTAGAACAAGGTGGAAGATTTTAAAGCACTACATACATTATCATTGTGGTGCTAGTTCAAGGGAGGAAAGAACTAGATGCTTTTGCATTATCCGTCTACTTGTTGTCCTTGTTTTAGCTGAATGACTATGTGCCTCTTTCTGTATATTTGTTCTTGGCACTCGAGCTATCGAAAACCAGAGTTAAATTCCTTGTCCTTTTGGGTTATGAGTTTGCATTATTGTACCTCGGCATAATTAACAAATGGGGTCATGTTGCTGCTATGCGTAACCCCTCCCCCCCCTTTTAAAAATGCATCGCAGTAAAGTTTACTCAGAGTACATTTGACTGACCTACATTTGACTTTTTATTTAAGTACATTTGTACACAAGTTATTTTACTTGAGTAACATGTCTTTAAAGTAACATTACTTTTACTTGAGTCCAATACTCTAGTACTCTTTCCACCTGTGTTAAAATGGTTCATGGTTGACAAAAAATATGTACTCATTCAGTATCCAAGTTGATCCATTTCCACAGTGTATATATTGTATGTGATGGGATTCATCACACCTGAGACAGAGATAGAAGTCGCAAAAACATTTATTTATGCACATCTTTATGCATCTTGTAAACTGCAATGGTTGACCCATGTCACACATGGCACTCCCCGACTAAGGATGTAGTGGGATTCACCCCACATAGTATTTTAAGCAAGCCAAATAATATACAAAGTACCGTATTTACATATTTAAATGAACACATTTATGTCTATAACGTTTTATTTCAATCAACCAGTGTCTAAAGTCCAATGTCTGAAGAGAATTAAATTCAAGCCACTGGATCAGAGTTTAGGTTGAGAGACGTTCATCTAATTAGCTTCCTTAGTTTAAGACGATAGTGGGAAATATAACTAAATTGAACAAATGATTCATGTGAGGGGGGCCACACCCAACAGCACAGCAGGTCGTCCCACTTTAATTCTCAATCACAATTCATTTAATTTCTAACTTAAACAGGGTTGGGCTGGATGCTTTTTTGGAGGAAACATCAGGGGCATGATTCTAGTACAGCATTTAAAACAGAAAGACAGGGGTGTCTTGTGTGTAGAAAGGGTTTCTCAAGTTTTCTTTTAGCACTGTCTTATATGGTGTTGTCCTTGCTTTAAGATAGGTCTCTTTGTGGTGTTTGCGTGCTTCTTTGTCATTCCACATCAGAGAATTGAGAGTGCAAGAGGGAACGGCAGGAGGCAGGCTCTCTCTGTGAGGACGAGTAGATGCGCGTGTCTTTAGTGCAGCAAAACAGGCAAGCAGATATACTGTACTGTATGTAAACAAACAACTGAGAAAATACATTCTCATTTCATGAGGAGTCACAAGGTCACACTAACACACACAGATATAGCGTTCATTTCCCAACAGACAGCCCCACCTGAAGGGTAATTGACTGGAAAATGACACTGAGCAATTTCTGACACCATGTCTTTTCCATCACGGGGGTATGTGTATGTATGTGTGTGTGTGTGTGTGTGTGTGTGTGTGTGTGTGTGTGTGTGTGTGTGTGTGTGTGTGTGTGTGTGTGGACGTTCATGTGTGTGTTCATAAAATGAATGTGGGATGCATTCTTTAGTCTTTTAGACCTGAAGATTTATATAACCATCTTCATCCAGCTGTCTCTGTACAAGACCCCCTACAACATGTATCCCCATATATACTTTAAAGTAGGAACACTAAGTAATAATCAGTTGTCCTGTAGAGTGATTGGCGTGTGTGTGTGTGTGTGTGTGTGTGTGTGTGTGTGTGTGTGTGTGTGTGTGTGGGTGCGTGTGGACGTTCATATGTGTGTGTGACACCATACTACGACCTATTATGGTATGTTTCTGCTGGTGCGGACACAATGACAGTTGCATATTGCAAGATGTACTGTGCTACACCCAGGAGAAACTCCGGGACAAGGCTCAGTGGCAGATTTTCATGTTCATCTCAGAGGAGCTCTGGTCCCAGCTGCTGCTTTTACAGGAAAATGACTTTGATTACTTTAAAGTTTTGGGAAATGGACTTCCTCACGTTGTTGCTGAGTTAGAAGAGAAGACTGATACTACTCTAATGTCTGTATATGATTCAGAGGTGCTGGCAGGCAGCCAAACCTGTGGATGTGGCGCACATCTTCAAAGATTAATATGTTTGTCAGTGCTACAAGCTGACCACCTTTTGGTATTATAAGTCTTTCATTATTAAGACAAAGAAGCCACATCTGAATATAGTCACAATGCCACAAAATTTGTGTTTTCTATAAAAAGGCTCAAATGCCAGCGCAGTTTTCAACTGTCTCCCAACAACCCAAATTAAATGTATGTTGCAATGCCGAAAATATAATATGCAATAGTGTGTGTGTGTGTGTGTGTGTGTGTGTGTGTGTGTGTGTGTGTGTGTGTGTATTTGTGTGAGTCTGTGGGGGCAGCTGTACAAGTGGGTGAGTTTTGCTGTCGCGCACTGTGCTCTATGAGTCTGACTCATGCAAGAGATGGCAGAGTGAGGTGAGAGAACACAGCTCACAGCTCTTTTTCTCTCTCTCACACACACAAACACACACACACACACACACACCAATCACTCTACAGGACAACTGATTATTACTTAGTGTTCCTACTTTAAAGTATATATGGGGATACATGTTGTAGGGGGTCTTGTACAGAGACAGCTAGATGAAGATGGTTGTATAAATCTTTAGGTCTAAAAGACTAAAGAATGCATCCCACATTCATTTAAAAAGCTATTATGTTGTGACCCAAAGTACACATGCTCTTTTGTTTCTATGGCGATAATTCTTGCACTCTTTATTTTATAGTGCTGTGAAAAAAGCAGATTATGTAATGTTATGCAAGAAAAACAAACAACGAAGACCTGCTGCTGCTCATATCACAGAATTGAAATACCCAAAGGTTTAATTTACACCTCTTAGAAATCGTTGTTTGGAGCCTAGAAAGTAGCACATCAATAGCAGCACTGAGGGGAAGAAACGGAAAGAAGCTTGACAGTGACTAATGTAGGATGAAGGTTTCAGTGCAAATGGTCCTTATCAAAATTCTTGGAACAGTTTTTATTGTGTGATAATTCTGTACAAGAGTGATATCCATTTCATATTAAGGATCCATTGGTCTGTGCAGTCCCGGGTGCATGTGACTGACAAATTTAAAAAACATGTGTATGTGAATTAGGGCTGCACGATTAATTACATTAAGATCCTACCTCTATGCGATGTCAAAGTTATGTGACAACAATTCTGCCATGTTTGCATTGGTAGGGAGATCCATTGCATCAAACCAAGCCCCCCCCCCCCCCCCCCCCAATTTCTCCTTAAGCTGGGTTACTCCACCTGACCATCTGTGAGGGGGCACAACATTGATGTAAATACATCTAATGTGTGAGAGACAGAGAAGTAAAATGTGGTGAACCAAAATGCTTCCTAAGGAAGAACAAAACTGTGACAGAGTTGAGTTAACGCTGTGCTTGTACTGTAAGAACATTGTGCAGTCTGCTGTGTGGGACCGAAGTTATAGACAATGATGAATGTTCAAAGCACCTAGAGTACAAATGTGCTCATTCAACCTACTGCAAATGATCAAGGTGAAAAACAATGGAACAAATATCATTCTCTTACTGAATTTATTAGTTCTGTACTGTATCTGTTTCACCATCTGAGCTTCAAACACTGTAATGTTAGCTGGCCCGACTGCCCTGTGTGTGTACACAGGACTGTACAGTATGTTCCAGCATGTGTGTTTGAGCGTGTTTAGACATAAATGCTTAGTGATAAGGCCAAAGTGCAATGGGGTCAGTAACTTTATGCTGTAATTTCAGATTGATTAACCATTCAATCAATCAATTAATCAATCAATCAATCAATCAATCAATCAATCAATCTACCCATACTGTACATCCGTTAAATCTTTTTTTTCTTTTTTATTGGTGTTTTTAGCAGATTGTACAGAGTTCAAGATTGTGATTGTACAAGTATGTTCAGCATTTCCTTATAGAAAACAAAGGACAAGGGGTATGTGTACCAGCACCTTGGCATAAATGCTTTGGGTAAACAGCAGGACAGAGGTTGAAAGTTGACTTATTTATATAGATACATAAAAGGAAAAAGAGAGAGACAAAGGGTGACAGTCAGATTACCTGAGGCACAATATGAAATGGCAAGAGGGGTTGCCATACTTTGAAAAATGTATTTGTGGATCCATGCAGTGTATGCTTAATCTTTTCAAGTTTACTAAAATGGTGGACATCTCTGACCTAAACCTCCCAGGATGGGGGGCAAGCTGACTTCCAGCGAAGTAGTATGAGCCGTCTAGCTAATAGAGTTAAGAAAGCCACAAGGTCTGCTTTCATTTTAGGCAGGGCCACAGTGGGTGGCAGAGTCCCAAATAGAGCTGTTATTGCTGGTGCAAACGGCACCTGAAGAGCAGCAGATGGAGTTTGGAAGATATTGGACCAATAGTTGTGTATAGACGGGCAGGACCAAAACATATGAATAAGCGAAGCAGGAGCTATTCTATACATCCGTTAATTCTCTCTTCCACCCATCCAATAGCACTCTCAGAATTAGAATCAGAATCAGAAAGGGTTTTATTGCCAAGTACGTTTTCTAACACATACAAGGAATTTGTTTTGGTGTTGTTGGTGCACGTCACACATTCTCTAGATGGAATATTAAACAATATAAGTATAGGTATAAACAATATAAGTATATGTACACAGTATGTAATAAATTAAATTAAAAAAGATAGAAATAAAAAAAAAATTAAAGAGCAAAGAGCATTACAGCAGAGAGAGAACAGTGGCATGAAGAGCCAGGGGTGGAGAGTCAGGGTGGTTTCCGGGCCTTGTTAATAAGGAAAAAGCTGTTCATGTGATGTGAGGTTTTGGTCCTGATGGACCTCAGCCTCCTGTCAGAGGGGAGTGGCTCAAAGAGTTCGTGTCCGGGGTGGGAGGGATCGGCCACAATCTTTCCCGCACGCTTCAGAGTCCTGGTGACATACAGGTCCTGGAGCGGCGACAGATTGCAGCCAATCACCTACTCTGGAGACCGAATGACACGCTGCAGCCTGCCCTTGTTCTGTGGCAGCACCACCTCCATCACCACCAGGTGGTGATGGAGGATGTGAGGATGGACTCAATGACGGCTGTGTAGAAGTGCACCATCATTGTCTTTGGCAGGTTTAATTTCTTCAGCTGCCGCAGGAAGTACGTCCTCTGTTGTGCTTTCTTGACGAGGGAGCTGATGTTCAGTTCCCACTTGAGGTCTCGGGAGATGGTAGTTCCCAGGAAGCGGAAAGACTCCACAGTGTCAATTGTGGAGCCACAGAGGGTGATGGGGGCAGGTGGGGCTGGGTTCTTCCTGAAGTCCACAACCATCTCCACTGTCTTTAGAGCGTTGAGTACTAGATTGTTTTGGTTGCACCAGGTCACCAGGTGGTCAGCCTCCCACCTGTAGGCGGACTCAAACTTCAGAAGCTTGACGGACTGGTGACTTGAGGTGCAGCTGTTGGTGTACAAGGAGAAGAGCAGAGGAGAAAGAACGCAGCCCTGGGGCGATCCGGTGCTGATGGTCTGTGAGTCGGAGACGTGTTTCCCCAGCTTCACATGCTGCTTCCTGTCAGACAGGAAGTCAGTGATCTACCTGCAGGTGGAGTCAGGCACGCCTAGCTGGGAGAGCTTCTCCTGAAGCAGAGCCGGGATGATGGTGTTAAAGGCAGAGCTGAAGTCCAAAAACAGGATCCTGGCGTAGGTTCCTGCGGAGTCCAGGTGCCGGAGGATGTAGTGGAGGGCCAGGTTGACTGCATCGTCTACAGACCTATTGGCTCTGTAGGCAAACTGCAGGGGGTCCAGGAGGGGGTCGGTGATGTCTTTGAGGTGTGAAAGCACAAGGTGCTCAAAGGACTTCATAACCACAGAGGTCAGGGCGATGGGTCTGAAGTCATTAAGTCCTGTGGTCCTTGGCTTCTTGGGGACAGGGATAAGGGTTGAGGTCTTGAAACAGGCTGGCACGTGACATGTCTCCAGTGAGGTGTTAAAAATGTCTGTGAACACTGGAGACAGCTGATCAGCGCAGTGCTTCAAGCTTGATGGGGAGACAGCATCCGATCCAGCAGCTTTCCTGGGGTTCTGTCTCCTCTGTCTTTTATTCATCTTTCCAGTGGTGTTATTCATATAATTGTCAAGTAAACAAAAATTCAGTCAGTTCCTGAAATGTTTCTACAGCTAGTACTCCTGTTTTGTAAACATATTTTATACTAATTATATCTTTTTTACTTTTCTCTATGCGTCTGGGTTCATGTCTGTCCTTGTGCAGCTGTAACACCTGCATTTTCTGTCTGGGGATAAATAAAGGCTTATCTTATACGTATTTTGATGTCAGTGGTATTGAATTGTTATTTTTTTAACACTGTAATTAATAATAAAGAGCTGATGCTATCCAGTTGCTGTTACAACGGTCCCTCCACTTTTTGTCCAACTGTCGCTCACTTTCTCTTTTACACATGCCTGCACAGGCCCTATTGGAATTGCTCGTAATTATTAGGGCTCGAGCATCGACATCGTTGGTCGGCGAAGGCCCTATTGAAATTTAAATGTTTCTACTTTTTCTTCTATTATTAGTATTCTATGCGTTTGAGCATATTTTTGAGGGGCTTGTTATTTTTCTTCTGCTGTTTAAACGCATTTTTTGAGGGGTTAGACGTGTGGAAAACGTGTGTAAATTTGCACACGCATCAGAACCGAAATTGTAATATTTTATGGGTCCTGTGCTGGGGTGTAAAAAATTGCTGGAGAGCGCCCCCTTTCCATACAGCCCCGGCAGTGCGTGTCACCTACATGTATGAAATTTGGTAGGCATATGTAGCAGGGCCAGACTTACAAAAAAGCCTATTGGAGCCATACCCTTAACCTATTCTATATCCACAACGTTCCACTTCCGGGATTGCTCCGGTGCCGCCGGAAATTCTGCCGGATGTCACTCTGTTACTTTCCGCTTTCTATGTATTGTAATTTTAAACTCCGGTCGATTTATGAGGACTATGGTTAACCTTTTCTCAGATCTCTGCAGGGTAAATCCAGACAGATAGCTAGACTATCTGTCCAATCTAATCCTCTGCACCGCTGTGGAGGAAGGTCTGGCAAAGTGAGACTACCCTAAACCCAACAGGAAGTCCACCATTTTGAATTGAACATGCATTTTAACCATTTGCAGACTTTAATTAACTCCTCCTACAGATTTAATGTGATTGACTTAAAAATTGGTTAGTATAATCTGAAGACCTTCCAAAGCTAAATGTGGCAACAGAAGTTACAGTCGTTATACTTTGATATCATCCTCCTAGCAGGTCAAGCCTTAACCTTGATGATGCTTAATTTTGAATTTTGTGAGTCGGTGGTAAAGGGCTTGGCTGTGGTGGCATGGTGCACTTCGATGTTACGCCATGAAAGAGGAAATTATTGTAACTTGACTGTGCATTGTCCAATCTGCCCCACATTTTTCATGCAGGATGACAGTCCAGGCCCGAAGATATCTATACGTGTCCTGAGTTTAGGTGTGGTAAATTGGCTCAAAAGCACCCCCTATAGAATTTCAAAGAAGTAGCCCCTGCAGTGTGTTTCACCTAGATTTATGAAATTAGGTAGTCATACGCATCATGTCCACATCTACAAAAAAAGCCTCTTGGAGCCATATCCTAAACCCAACAGGAGGTCTGCCATTTTCAATTAACCATGAATTTTGACTTTTTGGACCAATTGCAGGCGTACTTTAATGAACTCCTCCTACAGTTTTAACCCGATCAACTTCAAAATTGGTAAGTACAATCTAAAGACCTTGCCAAAGCTAAATTGCGAAGCTTTTGTGCTTTCGTCCAACGGTGTGGGCGTGGCAAGGTGTCAAATTACCACAAAACGCAGCGAAACAGGTAGTGGTTTGTAACTCGAGTGGACGTTGTCCAATCTGCCCCCAATTTTTTATGCTTGATTAGAGACCAAGCCTGAGGACATCTACAAGTCAATAATGAGTTATAGTTATAGCGCCACCTACTGGCAACAGGAAGAAAGCCCTGATGAAAATCATTCGATTTAGCTGAAATTCACATTGTGTTGTCTACACATGATATACAGCAACATGACGTATAAATAGTGTGTGTTCTCTAGTGCGACGTAGTGGACAGAGGAAGTAGTGCACAATTTGAAATATGTAATTTCAAATGCTATGCGCTCCATGGAGGGAATTAAGTCTAACTCTGGCGTGCAGTTTCCGATGGTCACAGAAATTCAGGGCTAAGAGGCTGAAAGGGAGAATGACAGTGGTCTATCTGCTGTCTCCCATCTGGGTATCAGTCTCTGGTTTCGCCCAGGGGCTCAGATGAGCTCAGGACACAATAGGGACAGCTATTAAAATTCAAACTACCAGATAGAGTCATAAAATAGTCATGACAGAAAGGGAAATCTACACACTATGAGCTCCTTATTGTCTGTCTGCTTGGAACTGCAGGGAAATACAATGTGTGGGGTACAGCGAGAGAAGTGCTGATGATTGTGTATGGATAATACCAATGGAATTAAAATATAAACTACTGTAAAAACTATAATAATTATTTGGCATTGTTCAATATAATTTTGTAAACATATTTGTACATCAACACAGTCTTGTAATAGGAGTTTTCAAACACTAACACTGTAGGGGAATTACAGTGGGGATTTGAGAGAGTATTGATCTCTGTTTGCGCTATGCAGTAGTACTTTGATTGAACTGCAATGTGACTAAGCCCATGAAACATCATCCAAAAAGTTCCATCTGCTGCACAAATGGATGCACCTCCTTCAATATTCCTGACATGAAACAGATGTACTTACACAGCATTCAACACAATTGATTTTTCCACATGCCACTAATGTAAGGCTAGTCATTTATTAGCAGGGTCATATTTCTGTACTGTAAATACATACTAAAATACTACCACTACTAGTAGTAATAGTTTGAATGCATGCCTTTTACTTATAATGAAGTATTTTTATTACATTAATATATCAGTACTTTTACTTAAGGTGAACACCACCTAAATTAAGAATTCCAATATGTTATTACTATGGCCGAGGAAAGTGCAGCTATTATTTGTGAACATTCTCTCTCAACTCTCTCTAAAAGCCAGAAACCAAAGAAGTCTCAAACTTGTGTTGTCATCAAGTCTGGAGCTGCTCCATAGACAATGAACGGGGGACTGATTTTGTGGACCCACAGAATGTCTGTTTTCTTTTTTATACCCAAATGAGTTTTATTCTATTGTAGTGTTCTCAGTTTTGAAACAGAAAATGTACCCCTGTAGACTCAATCACAATGTTCGTTTACAATAACTTTCGGGTAGGATACTCCTGCATCCCATATACAATTTAACGGAGCTGGGCAAACGGGGAAGAGGAACAACTGGATATAATCTCATCTCATTAATCCAAAATACATGATTGATGCTTTCATTTGTCAACACTTTCACTAAAGTTAGGTTGGAAACCTAATTTACAAAGAAACGTTTGTGTCACATACAATGGTACAGTACAATGTAGTGAAATTCAATCTCTGCATTAAACACGCCCTAAGCATAAGGAGCAGTGGACAGCCACGTAGCAGCGTTAGGGGGAGCAACTTGGGGTTCAGTGTCTTGCTCAGTGACACTTTGACATGTGGCTAGGAGAGCCTGGGATCGAAACACCAATCTTATGGTTGAGGGCTGACCCACTCTACCTTTGAGCCACAGCCACCCCATTTACCTGTTGGGCCACAGACTAAAGAGAATGACACCACCCAAACCAGCAGTCGGCGGTGAGATGTTTCTGTTTGTAACACTAGATTTGGTTAATCAAATACGCCAGCAAAGCAACACAGTACAGAAACTATCAGTAGGTCGAACCACCATGTTTAACTATATCTTTAAACGTTACAGTTATAAGTATGCTGATTTCACATATCTGCGCACTTCAACTACCATTTGTCTACCCGGAAGTGATTTTTGTGTTAGCGCAACGTCGTAGTGATTCGGTCTGTACTCAGAACATTCCCCTAAGTGCTCTCAGTGTCATCTATAACATCTTTCCTAATTGATTGTCTATGGAGCAGTTCTAGACTTTATACTTGATGACATCACAAATTTAAGTTTTAGCTCTCTAGATTTTGGATTTGGTAGAGAGTAGTTTATGTTCACTTATATTTTTAGACTGTCTTAGACTATAGAAATAACATGTATAAATTTTGAAAATGGGTGTAGTTCCCCTTTAGGTAAAATATCTAAATACTTATTCCACCACTGAAGGTTTGATCATAGGTAATGTAAACAATTACCCAATGAAGATTATGTTAAATCCAAAGCTGCTGCAGTGTATGTATTCACTGGATAGCATTGCAATAGCTGACTAACACTGTAATGAGAGAAGGAGTAGATTAGTGAACTGTAGAAGCTGAAATGATGTGTTTGCACATAAGGAACTAGGCAATGTCTGAATATGGTGCTTTGATCCTGGGTAAGTGTGACTATCTCTGTGGCAGTATCCATATTTCACTAAACAGGCTTATGCCCATGGGCAAGGCATGGTATTTTAAAAGTTAAGAAAAGGCAAAATTCTAAGTCAGAGCAAGACAGTATCCATGTTCCTGGTTCTCTCTTCTGCAGCTGCTGGGATGTAATGGATCATGCTCTACAGCATGTGTAAACTCAACGTTGAAAGATAGCCGCTCTGTGCCGTTGAGAAAGGCAGGGCTGGATCTGGTCCAAGACTGTATCTGTTTGTGCCCTTAAGAGTGAAATGCTGTCTGTCTGTGTTGGCGGCCTTGGTACCACCCTTGTTCTGCCCCACAGCGGGAGAAAGAGTGCAGAGAGGTCAACTGAGGAAAAGAGCTTACGTGGAGAGAAACAAGCCGGTTATAGCCCGGGACTCTGCATATTCAGCTAAAAGCATCACCATGCCTGTCAACTTGCTATCCATACTCCTGGCTTCCAGCAGCCAGTTCAGATTCAGGACATTTCAGAGGACAAAAGCTGAATGTAAATAGTCAGTTCTGACACTGTATTTTGGAGCGATTAGCTATATCTAAGGGCAGACCTTTCAGGCAGGAACTAAAGTAATGATATGTGGTCTGGTGGCCTGATGGTAGAATGATTACAATAATCTGTAATCACATTGGTAATGTAAAGTAATGTGCGTAAATGTAAAGTGACAACTACATTAATGTTCATATGAACTGAAAACCTAAAATTCAAGTACAGCTTAAAGATTCGTACCACAATATTATCATTTAATGTTGGAGGTATGCTTATTTTAAAAACATCACATAAGGAAAGTTGACTGAGCACATATATGTGTTGTTTATTCAGCACTGGATTGCTTTACAGTCAGTTTCATATCAGAAATATACCAAGACGACAACCACATCTATCTTTTACATTATTTGTCATGCCTATGTCAGTGCCAATCTGTACACTAGTAGCATACACAGGCGGATATACTGTATACTGTTGTGAGTCAGCACCAGGCTCAATGGTATGACTACAATAGAGTCTGGTTTTGGCATCCGTCCTCTTAATTCAGTCAGGCATCTCTCGGGACAGCTGACTTCACTGCAGACCATGTCCAGCATCTGCTTGTGTGTGTGTGTGTGTGTGTGTGTGTGTGTGTGTGTGTGTGTGTGTGTGTGTGTGTATGCCTGCGTGTCATATGCCAGTCTGACATGCTGTGATTTAATAGAAGAAAGTTTTCACAGCCTCAATAATACAACTACTATACAGTATCACACATAAGCACATTCAAATATTGCTCCTTACTTTGTTTAGACCAATGTCTTCAAAAACATGAGAGAAACATAAATAAATACACATAATGAGCTGTACAAAATATTAGGGGTATCTTCCTGATACAACCGCAACCTTTTTTTCCCACTGCAAACTTCATCAAACACATAAAACTCCTTCTCTAGCTCATCTGATTCTCCTTATATTGTAACTGCTAGATTTGTAATTTGGGAAATCAATATGATATACTGTACTGTTTTTTTAGTTGATATGCACCACTCCTGAGGTACACTTTTCAGATCATTTGTACATTCAAGGCACATTTCTTAAACAAAAATGAGGCTTGCTCTAGACTAGGGATGCATTTCAGTAGGCAGTGTATTTCTCTAGAGACAGCAATCAAACCCTGATATAAAAGCCTAAGCATTTTAGAAGTGATTGCACTTCACAACACGTCCCAGCGGCAATGTTCACATGCCATTATTATTCTTTACCTACACCTGCTCATCTAACAACTTTATTAATGGTTAATACTTTTTTATTTTTAACATAAACAAAATATCCTTTTGGGTTGCAAGGTTGGAGAATATTTCACGGCTTCCTTATTAATATAAATATCTCATATCTGCAGTTCTAATTGTGAGCAAGTCGTTGATTTAGAGCGGAGGGCTTTTCAGTTTACAGTATTAAGCTTTCAGATTCAAATGTTAGTACATTTGACAAAGTGGGGGAGATTCCCTTCCATCACCATTTGTCCTTTGGTGCTTGTGTGCATACATTTGTCCACATGTATTTACGCATTGCTCTAGTCATTGTCATATGGTATTTATTATCAGTTTGCTATAACTTTATCATTGCCTTTGTGTAACATTTCAGCACTTACTATCCCAGGTTTGCTTATGATTACATTATTAGATCAAGCAATGGTTTACTTTAAAGCAAACACATAACCAACATTAAGTTTCAGTTAGAATTATGAAGTTGCAGGTTTGAACAGTACAATTTTTGTTTCGGCATAATCATAGTGACAGTGGTGCTGTCCAGGGCTGATTGAGAGCCCTATATAGGCAGTGGCATTTTTTGCTGCACAAGAGAGAGGAAAGAGCCGTGCTGCCATAAACACGTGCGTTGTTTTATTTGGTTGAGTAGTTTTTGTTATTTTGTCCAATTGTTTCTTTTGAAAGTTTCACGTTTTTTTCCCTCATTTATACATGTTTGGCACACTGTAAATACATCTGCACTGCTTGGAATTTAAGAAGTCTGCCTTCCTCAAGGTTATTTTACATTTGTGTGCACATCCTGGCAATGCAAAATGTATTTTTTTTACTGATCTACAGGCCTCAATAAAATGTTTATTAACCATTAATAAAATACGGCTTTTTTAAAGACATACCAAAGACATGTATTAGCCGAACCACCCCAAGACTTCAGAAGATTTCTTTCCTCGATAAATCTGCTTAATATTACACTTAGAGTGCTAATGCAGAGTGATTGTCTGCACTGCCTCAAGGTCACTGCAACTATAGTACACTGCAGCAGCAGATCACCTGTGTGAGTAGTGGTGTTTATGTGTGTGTGTGTGTGTGTGTGTGTGTGTGTGTGTGTGTGTGTGTCTGCCCACGATGTGATTTTGCTCCCTCAGAGAGCAAAATGGCTGTATATCATTTATAATCGGTCCTCTGAGAGCCAGCTCCCTCTCTTTATCACTGCCTCCTGTTTCATTTTCTCTCATTTTCTACCTCTTCTATCTGTTTTACAGTGTCACTAGGAGAGAGGAGGGCAGAGAGGAGAGAAGGAGAGAGGGAGGCGCAGTTGCAGAGCTGGAAAACATGTCCTTATTAAAAGATCCCTTGTGGGACAGAGATTAAACAGACGTCAGAGGGGGACATGCTTGTGGTGCTGTGACTGTAAGACACGATAAGTATGATCATCAGGGACATAGGGAGAGAGGAAAAGAAAGGGAGCAAGGAGGAGAGGTTGAATGAGGGACAAACAAATTAGATGAATGAAGAAGAGGAGGAGAAGGAACAACAGAGTTAAGATTAGAAAAAAGAATGTGCAGAAATATAGCAGCAAACAGACTGAAATGTGGACTTTATTTCAAGGGAGAGATGAAAAAAAGATTAGAAGGGAAACAGGGAGGAGGTGGGTGTGAATAAAGAAAAATGAGATAGAAAGTAGATGAAATGGGAGAACGGGAGAGGTGTTTCAACCAAACTCTGCAGTCACAGAGCGGATAGAGGGAGACAGAGAGGCCAGAGAGAAGGTGAAGGTAAAGGTAAAGGTCTCGTCATGGGAGCAGTACAGAACATAGCGTGTGAGATATGTGGGAGGAATAAGAAGAGTGATAGTAGCACAGCATTGTCTTATCACAGATATATCACACAGGAAAAGTACAATACTATGTATGATACTAAAATGGACAACTGTATCTGCCAGAGTAGGTAACCGCAGTATACAAAAAAGAAAGATAAGTAGAAAACTGTTCACTAATTGTTATATACATTTTTATACATCTTTATACACCTTCATTATTTTATCCTTCTGAGATTTTCTGCCAAACACACAAATCACTAGTTGCAGATCAAAAGACTTATACACTATGTGAGACACTACAACATGGCATCATGACTTTGCGTAAACATACACGCCACTTTCCTAAAGCCAAACGGCGTGTTATCTGTACGCATTTTGAGCTATCCATGTGTATGTCTACGCTGTATACAGCGGATGTAAACATACATCGCGTGTTATCGCAAGAACAACGTCACGCGTGTAAAAGAAAAAGTTGGGTTTAGGGAAAGAACATTGGGAAAGGTTTTAGTAACACAAAAAACCGACAAAAACACGACGGTGACTAACGTCACACGTTTAGGAAAACAATAAATGATTGGGTTTAGGAAAAGAACATTGGGCTAGTTTTTATAAAAAAAAAAAAAAATGGTTGATAAACACCACACGCGGGACACAATCCCAGCTCTCCCGGGTGAAAGTCCTATGTTTTACCCAACCGCCGTCCTTTCATACTACTCGCTACGGCGATAATTCACATGTAATGTAGGCCAATGGAGGCCAAACAGCATCGATAAACACGCTAAACAACTATGCGTCTTGATAACATGCAAAAATGGCATACGAATTGGATGTCATACATACCCCACTTAGTGAGATCAGTCTGGACACTATAATGTGTGTTTGTGTGTGTGTGTGTGTGTGTGTGTGTGTGTGTGTGTGTGTGTGTGTGTGTGTGTGTGTGTGTGTGTGTGTGTGTGTGTGTGTGTGTGTGCGTGCGTGATGTTGAATCACATTTGGATACACAAGTCAAGCGTGTCAAGCGAGAGGACCGTTGACACAAAAACCATCAACAACCACCTCCCATGAGAAATACCGGCACCGTGTATGATGTATCATCTGGCCGCTATCTACCACTGTCATTACTGCCACAAACAGCAAAGCAGGAGCATTCCCCCTCAGGGATCTGCTATAAACACAACTTTCATCAATCAATTGATGGTCACCTGCATTTCTGCAAGCCATTTTTTCCCACTTGTCTAAACCTACTGTGCTCTGCATTAACCAAGGTGAATAATTCGTTAATAGTGTCTCCATTTCAACAAAGAAAAATGTATTAATACCAATCAAAAATCAATTCTCCATTCCGGTAATCTATTTTTTAATAGTTTAGGACGTATAGAAACGGTGTGCTACTTTTCCAGCACTATTGCATTCTTACTAACTCAATAAAAGAAGTGATAGTAGAAGAGAAAGATGATGAAGGTTATAGATGTAGAGCAGGTCTATTTAGGCTACGCTGTACACCGGCCCACTGGGATACCAGCAACCGACCAGCACACTGAAATAGAAATGAGAGCAGAGGAGGGAGAGAATGGAGGAGAAGTAAGGTGTGGTGAGACAGAGGAATGGGAGGTAGATGGAGAGAGAGAGAGAGAGAGAGAGAGAGAGAGAGAGAGAGAGAGAGAGAGAGAGAGAGAGAGAGAGAGAGAGAGAGAGAGAGAGAGAGAGAGATGAAGGGCAGGTGGAAGGGTCGATGAGAAGAAGGACTGGAAGGGACAAGAAGGAGAGGAAGGGAGGAAGTAAGATGATTCAAATGAGAAGATAGAGTTGCAAAGTGGGAGGAAATATTTTTATCATAAGATAGCACTTCATTCCATCACCTTAGTGTGTAAAGTCATACTGATGGAGGGCTCTGCAGACAGCGAACTGGAAGTTATAAATAAAGGTGACTATGAATGACAGTTATGAAGCCGAACTTTTAGAGATGCTGGTAGGTGTTCTGCTTTGGACGATAATACTATTAGGCGTACTGTATACATACATCAAATTTAGCGCAAGCTTGTAGTGATGCATGTTTAAAAACATTCACTGCTTCATTTCCAATTTTGTTTTCATATTGTCATATCTGCTTGAAAAGCTTAGCACAGGTTTCCACATGTAACTACATTTACTCCTCCTTTCCCGCACAGTCTTATCAAACATCAAAGACCATCGATGCCCTAAGCACCTCTTCATCCTCCTGACCCTCGAGGAATGGCTCTGCCCTGAGCACTCTCTCACAATTCCCTGCTCCCTACCCAGGAGGACCCACCAATGTGCTGCAGCACTCAACAGTCTACAGTTCAAAACAATAGTTACACTGTAAGCACCTAGCAACTGTCTTTTCTCCCATCTCAAGAGAAGCAGGGTGCTTCTTGAAAACTAAGCTGTAGCCCTGACATCCCATCTGGCCCCTGAATGACTCATGCCATTCGACCACTGACTGCCTGAGGGAAACACTAGCTTCTTCACCCCACAGTCACCTACAAGACATCACATAGGTAACTACATCCCAGGTGCCGTTATACAGTACAAGGAAGCAGGCTACTGAGAAAATTGAAGGTTAAGTAAGATCTAGACATGTTTTAGAATTAGACATGCCACTCACTCATCATTTCATTATCCACATCATTGTTTATTACGGTATCTTATGCAATTTTGATTTGAAAAAAAGGAATTTTACTTCCTGGGGATGGTTATGTGGGTTTAGAAAACTGTTCATCCATTGGGGTTACAATACCTGAATAAATATGTTAAAGGAAGCTTCTTTTAGTTCCTGAAACATTTAGATTACTAACGCCCGAAATACAGTATGTTTCCCCAAACTATGTCTATCATGTGTATGATGTGTTTTGTGTGTGGGAGCTATTGTAGTGGTCCTCAATATTTCATGTATTCTCCAACTATTTTGCTTAGAAATGCAGTGAGAGCCGGATTCTCTCACGTTCTGTCATATTTAACTTATATTTCTTATTAAATACATTAAAAAAACTCTAAATTTTACAGTTGCCTGTACTGTAGCAACAATGTAGCAGTAGCCTGGTGTCTGCTGCATCTAAATGCACGTGGTTGAGAGTGCAACCTCTTAACTGGTTGCATGTCTATACTTACAGAGCCATTATTGCATGTTGCAGTGGGCTATAGCCATTCATGAACTGTTAGTATCATATGAAAGGGCTTGTATGGGCTAAAGTAAATGGGCTAATAGGTCAACTGTACTCAGGGCCTTTTAGCATCGACACATGACAGCAAGCAATACAGAATACCTTCAAGGATAATTACCACGATCATATTTTGGAGGTAACATATGTTCTGTGGAGCAACCATGCACCACACAAGAGTACCCACAGACATAAACATAGAAACACCTGAGATCATTAATGCAAATAGCACAAGATACCATTAGTTGTCTCAGTTTCAACTTAGTGAATGTTCCAGTGAGAGATAATACAATTCATCATAACAATTACTAATTATAACCTGGGATAGAGAAGAGGAGCATTGTGTTTGTTAGCAGTAGGACAAGATCTCAAACAAAATGTGGCAAACTTGTTGGATTTACTTGAACATTATTTGAAAATTATAGGGAAGCACCTCATTTATCCAAACAGAGTGCTGCACAAGATACACAATGCATTTTTGTAAATCAAATAAACGGAAAAATAAAAAATGGCACACATTTGAGTTTTGAATAATCTAGCTGGCAGAGAATTTGCATTTACATACATTCTAAATTACACCGTAGAGCCACATATTTTTTAATTTCTTTTCAATCTTTTAATGATTATTATTTTAACCATTGGTAATATCAACAAGGAGGAACTGTAATTTTGCACTGTGATCCAGAATAAAGTCAGTGTGGAAGATGAAATATGAAAATGCACTGGCAAACATTAACTATGAGAATGTTCAATGTTTTAAATGAGCTTTATCATGTCATTATATGTAAAATGAATAAAATGTGCTTTTCCCTCAATGTCAGAGATAGTGTTGCACATACAGTGGCACTGGTTAGAGGTTAAACAAATAAGATAACCCATAACAGAAAGCATGTTAATAATTACAATATTCCTTTTTCTACATCATAGTTTAATTTTAGTTTTATTGCAAGTCTGCAGACTGTGATCCTGAGTTAGTGTTTACCGCACTGATAAAATGTAATGTTTGTGTATCTAATCAGGATGTTCATGAGAATGGGAAAATTAAATCATAATTTTATGTCTGTTATGATCATTTGGATTGCTAGTTCAAATTAAGTTTCATTTCTGTACTGCTGTAACACTGCAGGCATCCTTTCACACTGATGTTGCAAATATGGTGTGCCATATGCACCGCATCTCTTATCTGAGTTAGTGTTCATCAGTGCTTTTATTCTATTATATCCCATTTTGATTAGCTCTTTATTCGACTCAGAGGATTCTGTGAATTTATCTACTTTACTCTGTCAATGTCTTGCCGCAGGTATTACCGCAAGCTGACCTAGAAGAGGTGCTAATGGATGAGAAGACCAGGAAAACCAATCTTCTGTGACTATCAGCCTATAAGATTACAGGTTACCTCTGATGTCACACAGGTGACACTTCATGAATATTGATCAATGATCCCGACATCAAGGGAGGTGGATGACTTCAACGCTGTTATAAATATTCAATACGCAGATGAAGCCATTAGAGCGGTCTGTTTCCGTATGCTCGCCGTACTGCAGCTGGTAGCGAAGCAACAGAACATCTTACCTTTATGCAATATGTAGATAAAGTAAAGGGTGGGCTATTTAACATTATATGTCTGTATAAATATTTGAATAACCTCAAAAGGATATTATGACATAGCTTAGGTGTGTAAAGCCGGTGACACACCAACCGGACGGCCGACCTTCGGCAGAAAAGGCAGTTGGACCTCCCCCAAGTTGGCCAAAAAAAGTGCCTCGGAACACACCGAAGCGATGCCGACTGCTGGCGGTAGCTGACTGGACGAACGCGTCACGTAGGTCTGGTTTCTCTGGAAATTCAAAGCCAGTCTGTCATGGTGGCTTGTTCAGAATACGATCTCATATTTTACTAAAATAGTTCACTGAAACGTGTTTCTGAAAACATTTTAAGCGAGAAATAGGCCATGCAGTTGCTGAATCTGTCATTCATCTTCATTACAGATCAACGAATGTCAGTTTAAAAGATTTTTGTAAGATTGAGACGCTCATCCCGCTCGTCATTTCCGGGTTAGCACTCCACCAATCAGATTGGTCATGGAGTCCGACTGCCCGCCCTCCGATGCAACATGTTAGGTCGGCCAAAATGAAGGCCGACAGCTCCTCGGACGGACGACGGCACGGAACACACCGAACAGACTCGAGTCACTGACCTCGCCAGACTGTCCGACGGCCGATCATCGGGTTGGTGGTGTCACTGCCTTAGGTGACACCACAATCCATGTGAAGGTGTTCATGAATAGTGTTATGATATAGCTAAACTAACCTACACCAGGATTCCAAAACATAAGGGGAAATAGCTGGCATGTGCATGACATATATGAAATATTCACAGTATTTTCCAGTTTCACAGAAAATAAATAAATAGGTGTTGTATCTTTTTCCTATATAATAATTGTTATTAGTGGTTTTTGCTTTCTCATTCCACTCATGCCCAGTCCATATTTGTAGATGCCACAGCACATCCCATGTGGCCCAAACCTCTCTGTTGCCCCAGAAACCTGCTCCTTAATAAGGCTACGGTTGATTGGCTGACGGAATGGAAGAATGACAACCGGGGGGGTGAGGGAGGGGGGAGATGGGAGGGGGGGGGGGGGGGGGGTGTCCAGAGAAATTTCTATGCATACTAAACAGGTCTAACACTAGCTGGCCAAGAAGCATTTTCATTAGTCCCTTCAAACAGGACTCCCTCCTCTGTCTGCTGTTCTGTTCAAACCAACAGTAAATACTTATGATCGGCTCAACATACAGTAGTATAACACATCAACACACCTCATCATGAGATCCTTCATACGATGCACACACCAGTGCACACATATTCACAAACAAGCACATACACAGACAAACAGTGGGACTCACCTTCTGTGGGTGATGTTTTCAGCCGTTTGCACAGTCCCTCTACGCCTGTGTAGTCCTCCTGGAGCTTGACCACTGCCTCTGTGCCACGCAGCTCCATCAAGGAGCGCAGCTCCAAGACGGAGCAGCCGAAGCCTGCCGCATGGTTGTCCTCGTTTCTTTGGTTCTTGGCATAAAAACCGCTGTTCGACATGTCCCCCATGATGTTGGCTAGTCAAGTCAGTTAGATTAGTGTTTGTTATTGCTTATAGATCAATCAAAAGCTTGCACACCCGAGCGATGGGGTCAGTCTCATCCAAAATGGGTATAAAGCAGGCAAAGAGAAAAAAGAATGCCACTTGTAGTTAAAGTAGGCAGATAGAGAGATTAAAAAGGGTGGAAAAATCCGAGGGGGATCAATCGATGAACAGCTTCTGTTTCAAGAGAGACTATCAGATATCGGCCGACCAAAAACCATTAAAGAGAAGAAACAGAAGAAGAGTGAGAAAGAGCAGCAGAGAACAAGGAGAGGAGGGGATGACGAAACACAAGTGGGGAGCATCCAGGTGAGCGTTGGACAGCCCCAGTGGTCAGGTCCTGAGAAGGGCAATGATGGTTCCAAGTCCTGTAGGTCTCAGGCTCACCACGGCTGCAGTCCAGACCCTCTCCATGTGTGGCTTCCCATTGCTGCTATTCTGCTTTTGCCTCCGCTGTCTCTCTGTCTCTACATGGTGGTCTTCCCCATCACTGCTACAGAGAGGGAGAGAAGGAAAGAGAGAGAGAGAGAGAGAGAGAGAGAGAGAGAGAGAGAGAGCGAGAGAGAGAGGAATTCAAAGAGGACAGAAAGTGAGAGAGACACAGAAAGAGAGCACAAGGATGAGCATTGCGTTCTCAGAGCAGGAGTGAATACAGCGGTAGGTGGTGCACGGCTGAAGGACAGCCTCTCCTGGCTGCTACTGCAGTAACTGTAGCTCTCATGTCTCTATCTACTACTGCTGCTGCTACTGCTACTGGTGCTGCTAACCTCATTCTGAGGACACGCCGACTGCCAGAGAGAAAGAGAGAGAAAGTGAGAGAGAGAGAGAGAGAGAGAGAGAGAGAGAGAGAGAGAGAGAGAGAGAGAGAGAGAGAGAGAGAGAGAGTGAGAGAGAGGGATGGAGGAGAGAAGAGGATGCACCTTTCTGGTGCAGAGCAGAGAGGAGTTGTGTGCGGGCGGGAGGCTGGGGCTGCTCTGACGACAAAGCGGAGAGGCAGCACGTAACGCTGCGCTGTCAAGGGGAGGATGGGCTGAGCTGTGGAGCTGCTGCTTCTATCTCACCTCTAGTTTCTCTCTCATTATACAGTAGGGGACCTATCCTATGCAATCACTCTATCTCAGTGATCCCTTCTTCTCCGCCTGTTGTCTTGTAATGCCTTGCATTAATGTTTTCACTCCATGTCTCCCTCTTGCCTTAGAACTACACTCAGCTCAGAGAAGAGAATGCAACCAGTGAACACAATTTGCAAGTAAATTACCACAATGGAACACATTCTTGGTGTCAACGGATGAGGCTGGCGTAAGTCTATATATTTGGTTTCTTCCCATGAAAAGACCAATACCAACAGTTGGTTAGTCCATCTTTTAATACTTCCCCTCTTCCCTACCCTGTTGTGGCACACCAAGCATATTTGTTCCTACTGGAGATGTAAATATTTAAAAACAGATCACTGATGAAGTTTCACTTCAATTTTAGATACTTTCCTGAAACTGCTGTTGCTGGACACTGTAGTTGTTAGCAAGTTACTCAAGCAGCCGTGGTTTAATAGACATTTGGTGCTCTAGTGAGCATTTCTTAGTGCTAGGAAATAAACACAGTACCCAGGTTCATTGTAATAAAGTAGCATGTCACCCAGTGCAATGGTGTGGCTCATTGTGTTTTTAGACAATAATAAAGGATCTATGGCACAGAGTAATCAGCACAAGCCAATACTTGTTAATAGGATCAATTCTATGTTAGTCTTTCCATGAGAGTTGTTGACAATAGAGGAAATATAGAATATTGTCATCCTTTTCAGTTTCTCACAATCTACTCACCTCCACACAAACACGTAATATCACAATACAATACACAAAACAAACACTATCCTCCCCCGTAAAACGCTCCCATAAGTTCTTTGTTCAAGCAACAATTACGACTCATATTTACGTTTATAGTGGCGTAGTCCTTTAGTGGCCTCCCATAACTATTAGGGAACGCAAAGCATTCCACGTAAGGACAAAGGTTGGGCTGGTATATGGGTCAAACAAACACAGGACTTTCGTCCAGGGTTTCATGTCCTGTTTGAAAATCAAAACTAAACGTTGGGCTGCTCGATTATGGAAATCATCTTGATTATTTTTGTCAATATTGAAATCACGATTACTTAACAAATTTTAACCCAAACCACAATCTTCTTCTAAACTTAAGTAGTTTTTTTGCCTAAACCTAACCGAACTGTGACCGTTTCACAACGTTAACGACGTCTTTAAAACCTTGACTGTTACCTTCGGTGGGGAACCATCATGTGTAGTAGGCACATGAAATGTAGTTGATTTTGTGTAGAAGGGGGGGGGGGCTGTAATGCATTTTACACCCCAATCTGTTGTCACCATATTCTGTTGAAGTGCACAAACAGCTTGTGTGATGATGTGATTATTTGTAAGGAGGATTTGCATTTCGCTTACAAAATCAGCTGTTTTTTATTCTGGTTTAAACTCTCACTCTCTCCGTCCTGTTTGCTCGTTGCATTGCTAAGGCTGGACTAGCGTCTTCATTTTTGTTTCAGAACTGGAACTGTCATAAGTAACGTTTGCAGTACGAAAAGAAAAGACACAATAAGCTATGCTGGTAGTTTGCTTTTGTTACTGGCGAGGGAAGGGGGGTCAGGGGGCCTGGTTTAAGAGTCACGGTTCGCGACTGTGTGGTTTAGATATGAGTACGGAAAACTATTATGAAGCTCTCCTGTGGGTCGTATTAGAGAGTAGGAATAAACGACCTATATCGTCATATGGTTTGGAGGACTTGTTGAAAAAACACCATTGATCTGTCATTAGTAATTTACATGTGTGCCTCCGTTTTCAATCAATGAACTCAGTGACCAGTTAACCTCTGGCTTACAGCTGCCCTACATCACTTTCCACTAACTCAGGGGGAGACGTGGAATCAAGTCACCACTGTATTGCAAAGGCTAAGGTTAATCAACACTGAAACACAAAAACTGGCTGGCTATATGTGTCTCTGTCATCTGTAATGCACAGTATTAATACTATAGAGAATTTGTCTATGGACCCCCTAGGACTCATAATGCAGGAGTACAGTGAGGGGCCACCTGAAGACTCTTGGTATATTCAGTCAAAATCAACCAAAACTACATCACTGAAAACTTGTCTGGTCAATCCATTCATTTAATAATGCAATGAGTGAATTGGTCATTCACTCTTTGGAGGTCATTAGGGTGTTAGTGTACAGTCTGCACCACCTCTTATAGCTATACTTATAAACCAAAACTAATTGAATCTTATATATATATATATATATATATATATATATATATATATATATATATATATATATATATATATATATATATATATATATATATATATAGTATAAGGTAAATCAAAAGTGAAACCAGCCAAGAGCAAGCATCCTTTTGTTAATATAAATGTCCCTTGTGAATGCTGCTGTGACTGCGAGTGCAGTAATGGAGCAACCCAGTCTTGTGTTTTTAAAGTTGTTTCACCTTGTTCCTGGTATTTAGTAAAAATATCATAGAATGGCCAGGTAACATGAACACATTATTTATGTCTCTCACAGCGAGTAGATGTTTCGTTGTAAAACCATTCCTAGAACCTAGAAAATACGCTGATGCTGGAACAGCAGGCCTACTGAAATGTAAGTTAACAACACAAGATAGCAGTTTGTCTGCCCATTTATAGCAATGGGAATCAACAGATTGTTCACTTAGCAGCAAATTAAACTGAGCAACACTGACGTTGAGAGCAAACTAAGATTCTCGGTACTGTTGGCACACACTGCTTTATTCTGTGAACCTGAAACAATCAGCAAGTTGTCCAGTCACACATATCAAGTTTGATGATACCGACTGGACTAGTACCAGAAACAATAGCTCGGGAACAGCGGGACACCGACCTTGTCACTGCAGGGTGGTAATAGATCCTGCCAACACGTGAATACACATCTGTAACTCCACAGGAACCAGGCCTGTCTGGTAATGAGCTCAGGCACTTACTGAAGTGACAAAGTCAGACAGCATTGGCAATGTCACCTGGACAGCAAACAGCTAAACATTTCTGTAAAGCATTTCCAAATAAGGCAAATTGTTTTTTTAGTCTCCAATCTGAATCTGATTAATATAATAATACACTAAACAACAGATACTGCATGTTCTTGCTTAGTTGGGTTTTGGATACTCCATTTATTAAACAAAAAAGGCCAGCACGCGGCAGGACTGCATCTTTCTCTCTGTTTTTTCTCCAACCTTTCATGCTTCCCCCCTTCGCCTGCTGATCAGGTACAATCAATGTTGGCAGTCCTCTTTGCATGATAAGTCAGATATGTGTCATCTGCCAAATCCTCCAAAACTGTCAAATGAAAGCAAACAAATGCTATCCCAGGAAATTAGGAGGACCCAATAATGCTGATGATCACAAAATACTAAATTAAATAAATGCATAATTAGATCACAAGATGTATTACATAAGTACTGATTACCAGTAACCCAAACACATGACATAAAAATAATCCTGTGTATAATGTAAAATGTAAGACAGGCTTAAAGGTCCAATATGTAATATATTTACTGTAATAAATCCAAAAATGACCTCAATGCGTCATCAGATATTAAGGAAACATGTTAAGTTGAAATACTATCTTTTCTGACAACAATGCTAATGCCAGTATGTTCTCCTTTAGAAATTTACGGTCTGTGATGGAATTTCTGTTTGTGTTTTGGCCTGTGTGTTGTTATCAAATGGACCAGGACCAGTCAAGCAACCACGGCTGTTTACAACGTGTAGCCTGTTCAGCGGCTGTAGCCGACAACGGTGAGTTATTTGAAGCCAAGAGAGGTGGACTGTAAATCGGGAAGAGAGGACCTTGAGTTTGCAGTGTGTTTAGCGAATGTTGCCGTAATTCTAAGCCAATAAAGTGGAAAAGGACGGCAAGATAGTGGTATTTTTAGCGGTTCTCACTGTAATTCTAAGCAAAAGAAGTGTGTCTGTCTGGCGTGTGGAGAGGACAGCGAGGTTGTGGGGTTTTTAGTGGTTCCTATCATAATTCTAAGCCGAAAAAGTGTATCTGTCAGTTGGGTACAGAGCTCCGCATGAGCACGGGCTTTTATGACTGTCAATATAGCCAGCATCTAACGTTAGCTACTCCGTTGTGCTGTGAACATTGTTGTGGATGCTCCGGTCTCAGCCTGGCAACCAACATGAACTTCGAGGAGGGGGCGGGGGAGATGACTCTCTCCAGTATTTTGACTTTGTACTGCAGTAACTATTTTAAACACTAGCTGTCAGTATTACATATTGTACCTTTAAAATTCATACATTTGTTTGTTGCAAACTGCCCACCTTTTCTGCATGTCATTCTTCCATCATTTCCAATATTTTTCTCGTTTGCAAGAAAAATAAATTGTGGATAGAAATGCAGTATTTCATGACAGATATATCAGAGCAGCTCCCTCCACAACATCTGTTCATTCCAATCCCAACCATGTATGGCGGTGTGTTTCCAGCCTCACATTATCATGTTAGTGATGTAAGTGAATGGTGGTGGTGGTGTTATATTCTGCTGGCGTGAAGCTGCCTATCTGTAAATTATGATGACATGCGCAGGAGTGGAAAGATTGAGATGTTGGAGGGAGGGAAATGAGGAAAAAAGACAGAGGTGGGGGGAGAGGGAGAATGTAAATAGCAAAAGACGATGGACAAAGGAGGGTTTAAAAGAGTAATACAGAATTATGAAATAAAGAAGGGAAAGCATAGAAAGCAAGGGGAAAGGTAAGATAGAGGTCCTTTTTAGTGCTCCTTTTTATATAATGTAAACACACAGCCGCTAACATGCATAAATGTACATACAGAATTGATTTCCTCTTTTCTTGGAAAAGGAGGGCAGCTACAAGTAGAGCTATTGTTGGTGTTTCATATGCATTAATAGATAAACATGATGAAGGCAGTGTGCCACAATGGTTCTTCCTCACTGTTAAATAATTTGAACATCAAAGGATGAGCAACTTTATTTTCCTCAAGTGTTGAAGATATGGAGCGCTTTTTGAATTTGTTTGCAAATTGCAAAAACCTCCTGTCACCAAATTTCCATCACCACCACCATTCCCAATGTCTTTGTTACATGCTGTACTGTTCTGTTTGTGTTTTCTGTTGTGTGTAATTCCCTCAAGGTGTGCACCTGAGCGTGTGACGTCATTCCCGCAGCTGAGGCTGCTCAGCTATAATGAGGGGGAAGCGTTAAGTACCAGTGCTGAGCCGGTGACAATCAGGGGAGCTTCAGTGGAAGCTGTGTGAACCTGCATGCGCCAGAGTCAACACAGTGTGAGCCAGCGCAGAGAGAGAGCCAGAGTCCCAGTGTGCTCCAAGCTAGTGTTTATTGAGCTCATTTGTTTGTTACAACTTCACTTCTTAGTTTACCTTTTTGAGAAATAGCTGTCTTCCTTTTAAAGATCATTTTCAGTTGTTTGTTAGTTTAACAATAAATAATTTGATTAATCTTGAATGGTTTCCGCCTTTCCCTTGGTTTTCCCCCGGGGTTATTTAACTGTTAGTGTCTTCCGCCCCTAGACACAATAGGGACATAACAGTCTTTGTACTTTTATGTACTTGTCTTTGTAGATGTCTGTCTGTATACTGTACAAGCAATCTTTATGCTGTTGTCCTGCTTGCCCATCTATCTGTAGCTGACTAAAACCTTGCTGTGATATTCTTCTGTCAACCTCCCTGCTTACTTGCGTGTCTGTCCGCATAATTGTTGGCATTCTACCCCATGGCTTGACAGTGAGTAATTAGTAACATATGATCAAATACTTAAGGAAAAAGTGTAGATTTAGCAATAATTAACAGCTTTTTACCTAAAGTGCAAGAACACTTAATTGGACTTTATGAACTTGAACACCATATGGGAAACCACATTAAAAGATGAAGCTCCACAGCCAGATGCTAATACCATCTGACCACCATACTGTACAGTGTTTGCTGTATGACAAAACTACTGAAAATACACAAATCTACTATAGCTGAGATAAAAAAAGAGCTATTAACATAAAGCTAATCCAGCAATATTTGGGGCACGTGTTGTAACATTTTTTGCTAGTTGTAGTGTTTTTGTGGTACTTTTGTCTTTTTTTGTTTGACTTATTGAACCATGAATTACCATTTTTGTCACACTTTCAAATTATTGCATTTTTCCTTTAAATTGCAAATTATTAGTGCACATTAAACAGAAAGAAAATGTGCTACAATGCCACTGAGCAACCCTGTGGTGCTTATTCCGTTACAGTGTAGGGGCACTGTATTTTTTTAAGTGCCTCATATACTGACATCCCTCAGTCAATACTTTCTAAAAACAAAAGTATATACACTCAACTAATATATCACCGCTGTCCCGTCTTATCAATATTTTCCAATGGTATTTGAGGTTGTAAAGGCTTGAAGATTTGATTTTAGGGCATTCAGCTTAAGGTTCACCTTAGACGCTATAGTTCTATAGTGTTAGGGAGCCAAAAATCCCATCAGGCAACTTTATGTAATTGTGTCTTGATTACATCATCATCACAGTCTCTTTTTTTCTATCCTTCAGGAGAGGCTTGTTCAAATTCAGACATTACACACAATATAATATTGTGCATTCTATCTTAGCATTGCTTTTACCTTTAAGTTGAATTTCTCATGCCCAGTGAGTCGTCTGCTGGGTTTTTCTGTTCTGCTCTGTAATTACAAAGAACAAGTGTTAATGATGAAACAGTGTTCTACAATAATTGCTGCTTTGTCTTTGATGAGAATGTCCTAGTCTGACAAGCAGTAGGTAGTTTGCTGTCCTCCCCAGCGAATCCATGCGCATTCTCCCTGTGTCTGTCTCAAAATGTCCTTGAGCACAGTAAGGCAGAGCTGAGGTAGGAGCTGTGCCCACTGCACCAGTAGCAGAAGCAGCAGCACTGACATACAGCCCCCCCTGCCTGTGACAAAAAAATAGTGCAGAAGAATTCACTGATCAAAGAGCTGCTCTGCTCACTTGCACGTCCATAAATATTGTAATTTCAGACGACAGGTTAACAAATGCTCATGAGTTTGTATAATGACATGAAGAGTGTCATTTTAAAACGTTTTTAATCAGCTACATTTATTTTAACAAGGTGTTCATGTGGGAGGGAACAGATTACAGGAATACCACTTGATTGTGATGCAATCAATACAACGCCACCACAAACTGCAGCCTCGGAAATGACAATTAAGAAAAACAATTATAAGCTTCACAAAGGTAGCATTTAGAGCAATGCTTTTGGATGAGGCTGTATGAGATTGTGAATGTGCTTATAATACTGTGTCCACCTTTTGTCTGCTACAACATATACAAAGGAAGGGACTTGTTGATTTGTTACGTCGCTGATTGGTTCATGGTGTCCCAATGTGGAAAGCAGAGATCAGAAAAATGAAGGCCTACATTGACTTAATAACACTGTGTTTGAGCATATATATACATATGTTGCAGTGTTGTTTGCAAAGTCAAATAAACTCAATGGACGCAACAAAAAAAGAATTATCTCTACTGTTTAAACATACCTTGCATACAGCCTGCACTACACTGTCAGTTTCTGCGATGAGCCATTTATGAAATGTAATGTAAGCTACAAAAATGTAGGGAATGAAATAATGAATATCAGCTAAGCAGCAGAAGCAGTTACGCAATTCTTTGGGAATCCCCAAACACACACATACAGTACACACATTGTACAGCAGCTGCACTGCAATACTGACCTGCAATATCAAAGTGCACACACACACACACACACACACACACACACACACACACACACACACACACACACACACACACACACACACACACACACACACACACACCCAAAAAGAAAGAAAGCCACATTAACTGACATTGTCTCTAAGGTGAAGTGTTACAGAACAACCACGGAGATAGCCTTCTTTGAGCCACCATCAGTGCTATCTAATTGGGTTGAAAGCCGCTGTCATGCCAACTAAGCGCAGCAGACACAGTCTGACGAAGAGAAAGGTTATTTTAGAAACCAATGCAGGAGCTCGGAAAGGACTGCAGCTCTATCACATATCAGGAGGAGAAGATAAAGTGGAGAGCAGAAAAGGAGAGAGAGAAGGATGAGTCAGAAAGAAGTGGAGAAAAAAAGAGAGAGAACAAAAAGCATATGAATGCATATGTCCATGTGTGTGTATGTATGTGTGTGTGTGTGTGTGTGTGTGTGTGTGTGTGTGTGTGTGTGTGTGTGTGTGTGTGTGTGTGTGTGTGTATGTGTGTGTGTGTGTGTGTGTGTGTGTCTGCTTAGCCTATGTCGGCTTATTGATGGTGAGTTTTTTTGTTTTTTTTAAAGGAAGGCAGTTGGCAAGGCAACCCCGACAGCCGCAGGGGTTGCTGTGTGTCACTGAAGAGTGAGATTTAGAAGCAAGAAAGTGAAAACAGGTGATGATATGCTACAGCTGTATGATGGCTGGCACTGAGCAATATAACCCCTTGGTCCAAATAAAGAAAGCCCTAATTTCACTACACATCTTTGAAAAATTCTCTCTTAAAAAGGACAAAAAGTGCCTCAAAGACATGTCAAAGTGTGCCACTGTTGGCAACTCCATTTCTCCCTCACTCTTCTCTTCAGGCCCACCTGCCTCCTTTGCTTTTCTCGCCTTGATACTTTTTGTCTCTTCAATGGGTCATTTTTTCATTAACATTGCTTCATTCTTTCAACAAATGCCTTTCTTGTCCTGACCTTGTAGCTGTTGGAGGTCTGCTGTATTCATGGCCACCTGAATACTACCTTGCCCTGGGTGTTCCTATTGAGAAAATGGCAAATACATAGTAAGCAACACTGTCAGGCTGTGAAGGGAGATAGGGAGATACTATGTGGATGCGCATTAACAACTGTAACCAAATAAATACTGGCATTTTATTGCTAAGCATATTGAAATATAACAAACAAATGTAGCATGAAAGCCATTATTAGCGAAAAAATAGCTAACCCAAATGTTCGAATGTAATGATCTAATAATAAGTGGTATAGTGTTTGCTTAACAGTGGATGCTCTGGTGCATTTACAGGCAATGGTTTTGCCTCTGTAGGAGATCATCCTATAAATGAGGAATTTTGCTATCTGCTAGACTGCTGATAAATTCTTCAATCAAACGACTCCCGGCCTGCTTCTGACTGGGTAGTAGTCCTTACCTAGGTACTGCGCATGTGCAACTTCCAACAAACATGGAACAGAAGTGAGATGCCTCACTCTGTAGCTAAAACAGAGAGCTCAACACACAGAAAAGAAAAGAAAAGAGGAGCTGCAGCAATGTGCAGTACAACAAAAACATGATGTTTTTTGAAAATTAAACCATGTAAACCTATTCTGGTACTCTAAATACAATTATGAACTTAAAAATGGGCATAATATAAGCACTTTAAAGCTTGTGTATACTTATTTAACCTTGTAAATTCTGGTTTTGGGTTAAATCCATAACATCATGTTAATGGTATAACTAAGGGTCTGAATACTCATCTAGGCATGTGCAGAGACAGATACAAAATTTAGCATTTCTTTATCACTAATGCCACAAAAGCCTGGACTAGGACTATAGCATGTACATAGGGGTTTATATGAAAAGTGGTTTATTCAAGCAAAGTTCATTTTGTTTTAATTTTGTTTGTGCAGTTGGAAAATGGTATTTTGGACTGGTTTATCTACAGTATATATTGCTGACAGAAGAGGGGAGAACGTCAGCAATCGTCTCACCTCTGTAAATGTCACAGAAAAGGAATTCTGCAAAGTCATAAATGAGTGCCAGCACACATATTTTGCGAACAAAACAAAACGTGTTTTTAGGCCACATTCAGAAATGACTGATGTAAAGAGGCTGAGAATTTTTTAATGTAAAGACAAT
Source organism: Zingel zingel (assembly GCA_023566125.1). Taxonomy (NCBI): domain Eukaryota; kingdom Metazoa; phylum Chordata; class Actinopteri; order Perciformes; family Percidae; genus Zingel; species Zingel zingel. The sequence continues at coordinate 20,438,132 of CM042319.1, forward strand.
GTTAGTGGTTGTCGTGTGGTGAGCATTTATTAGATCCTTGGATTGTGGTGGCACCTGGATCGTGGTTGCAGCTGCTGCCATGGTCCTACTCTGTCTGAGGTTTCTGCCTGTTAAAAGAAAGTTTTTCCTCGCCACTGTCGCACCAAATGCATGCTCTTGGGGGAATTGTTGGGTTTCTGTAAATTATCTGTAATGTGTCCTGAGATAATGTTTGTTATGATTTGACACTATAAATAGAATTGAATTGGATAGTAATAATAATATGTATTATATAATAATAATTATTGACGCTAAAAGTCTCCTTTAGCGCTTTAAGTAAACACGCTTGGTTGGGACTATTGCCGTCCCTTTAGCGCCGTCCCTTTAGCGCCGTCCCTTTAGCGCCGTCCCTTTAGCGCCGTTCCTTTAGCGCCGTTCCTTTAGCGCCGTTCCTTTAGCGCCGTTCCTTTAGCGTCATTCCTTTAGCACCGTCCCTTTAGCGCCGTCCCTTTAGCGCTTTAAGTAAACGCGTTTGGTCGGGACTATTGCCGTCCCTTTTGACATAGTTATGTTAAGGAAAAGGTTGTGGGTGGGCGTACGGTTCTGTGACACGCGGGAGGAAAGAAAAAAGCGACTATAGCAAGCGTGACAAGCTCTCCTGGGTGAAAGTCCTGTGTTTGTTTGAAGCTTTTTTAATGGAAGCACTCTGTTGCTTTTCAGCATGACAAGCTGCTTAATCTGTGTCCGGAAAACACACAGAGATCACAACACATGATACAGCTTCTTACAGAAGTCCCTTCTGTGCATCTAAATGGGCATGCAGGGTCAAACAACATTTGAGGTATAAAAAAAAAAGACACTCAATTGCTTTGTCGTTTCCAGGAATAGAATAGCATATCTATTTTTACCATGAAAAAATTAGATTGAGGCTAAAAAAAACTAAGGTATATAACACCAAAAAAATAATGACAAAAATAACTCGATGACACACTTTTTGACTGGCACTGACAAATTGTTTTAGCTGTCAAACATGAACAGACAGAGCACACACTTGAGGATAAATTTGATGTGGGGAGCACTGATGACAAGGTGAAGATGGGGATTAAACACTGCTGGAGTTCTAAACCATTCATGGTCTCCTAAATCTCACAAAAAGAAACCCTTGTGGTGCAGCTACACTACATAAACACAAACATTGAAGTGAAATATCTTTCTGCTTTATTTGTCTTCCCCTTGCTCACACACTTTGAGGCAATTTAATAAAAGGTATCAAGTGCATTTTTTGGCAAAAATGGGTGCTTCACACACATCTTCAACCCAACAGCACAGAAGATCTAGCATCAGCATTGTGCATTGGTACCTACCAATGCACAATTAAAGGTACCAATGCCTCAAAGTACCAATACACTCATTTTTTTTCATGTTAAACATGGATATGCTATTATATTCCTTGAAATGACAAAGCAGTTGAGTGCATTTTTTGTTACCTCAGTTTGACCATGCATGGGCAGTGCACCCAAGATTACCAATCACCAATACAGTATTTATGCCTAAATGTGAAATATAGTCACAATCTCCCCTTCTGTTCCTTAGTTATGGTGTAGACTAATGGACAGCATTATGATGTCAAGCTGAAGTTGACCTTTGACCTTTAGGGTATAAAATGACATCACTTCATCATTTGTTGTGTGAAATGTTGTCTTAATTAGTGCATGCCTTCTTGAGTTAGGGCCAAAAACGTGTTTTGTGAGGTCACAGTGACAATGGCCCTCATTTATGACAAGTGCGTACGACCTAAAACAGGCGTAGGACGGGCGTACGCTGATTCCTACGTAAAGCAAGGCATTTATCAATTTGAACGTGAGCGTAGTCTGCGATAAAATCTAAAATTTTCAAGTCAGTGTGGACTTGCGGTGCAGCATATAATCAGTTTAACAGGAGAAGGAGAAGTCATCAGTTGATCACTAAGCAATAGCAGCTCTGGCTCTTTTAGAGGACCTCTGTCTCTGTCTTGCATCAGCGATATCACCCATACACGGCAGAAAAAGTCTGCAACATAGTTTTAGCCTGTGGGGTTTTGCACAACATTGAGCAGGAAAACAGGGTGCCATAAATGTAGTGATGGAGCCAGATGACCTGATGCCCAGACACCAGTGTCCAGCACAGCCCCAAGTGGGAGACGAATGAGACAGGATATGATTCCTCGCTTTTAAAAGGTATAGTGTTATGTTTGGCAATGATATTCAATACAGGAAACATGACAATGCAAAACATTTTTATTTATTCTTCAGGTGTTCATTTCTCTTTTGAAGTTTTAATGGCCACAAGTGAACGATTTATTTCTGCCATTGACCGAGTTATTTCAGCTTGTTTTTCCAGCCACTCTGCTGTCAGGAGACAGGCTCGGGGTGGTGGTCCAGCACGGGAGGCGGAGGACACGCGCTCTCCCTCACAGCTGTTGCCTGGCTCTGACTCATGAAAAAAACACGAGAAAAATGAAAGACACTGCATTAACTCCGCTACTGTGTGTTTATTTAAATATAGGTACACCATGTAAGCCTAAGAGATTGCAATATAAGCCTGTATATTACTATTAGGACTATAGCATACATATGTCAAGGATGTACATTAAATAAACTTCAGCTGGAGTCCGATTTACTACGGCAACACTGTTGACTGCATCAGTGATCTCTTTCCATTCTGTATTCTTTCTACAGCCTTTAATACCAGTTTTCAGGCTACCAAATAGTACACGTTAGTGCAAATGAACCTGAGATATCAGGGTTTCAATCTCCACCTCTGAAAAGTGCCGCTTCTTAGCTGGATTACGTCTCACCATGTCGTAAATTGTAGGGGCGAGGCCTCAAAACCGAGAATATATTGGGGCGTGATATTTAAATTACGATCGTTTCCAGCCGCTGCATTTATCAATGTACGACCATTCTTACGCTCTGATTGGTGTGATACGAACGTTTCATGAATCACACGTGAAGCCTGTCGTAAGATGATATCTGTGCTCATATCTGCGCTGGTTTCTACGATAGGTTGATAAATGAGGGCCAATGACCTTTGAGAACCAAAATCGAATGTGTTTATCCTTGTGGTCATTTTTCCAAAAATGTAAGAAATTCCCTTCAGGTGTTTCTGAGATATCGCGTTGACAAGAAAGGGACGGACAGATGGACCACCGAAAACATCATGACTCAGGCCACATTTATCTAACATTTAACTATTTGATGACCTCAGATGGACTGTAAAGCAATTGAATAAAGCCCTTAATGATAAAATTACAAGTAATTTGTGTCAACTGTGTCATTCTTCCAAACTAATGCAGGCTCAGTCTGATCCTGAACATCATCATAATAACCAAAACATGGTTAAAAGTGGCCTAACAAATCAGATAACATTTACATTATCTGCTTTGTGTTGTAACAGCAGTCATTCCAGAGGGACAGATTTTTCATCATTTCTGCTTGATGCTTTTGTACCATTTTTGCCCATTGATCTGTTCTGTCCCTCTCTTAATGTATGTCTACAACTACTCTACATGTTTTTATTTCTGCGACTTTGCCTATTTGCTTTAAAATAAACCGCCTGCCTGTCTGCCTGTTCTGACTTCTGCTGTGCCTGCTTGCTTCCTATATGCCTGCCTGCCTCTTTGCCTGTTGGTGGTTCATTATACATTGCCGGAGTCTTCCTTCAGGGGGACATTTAGAGAATGTCAGGATCCTATACTGGGTGGGGGTTGACATGTGCATGGGAGGAATTGGTATCTGTAACAAATCTGTCTGATGCTGCCACCAACATTAGCTAGCAAAACATCCGGCACTGATGATGCATCTGTGCCACTGTTTTGGCAGAACAGCAATTGGTTCGGGCACAGGAAGACAAGAACTGATGCTGGTGTTCCAGGTTTCACTGAAAATAGGCCAACAGGCAAAATTCCCAGGAAGATTAGACTAGACATAGTTTGTTAATGATGGTAAGAATGTTATTATAGCTTTGAATTCAGCTGTGTACAGGGAGATAAAAAGGAACTGAAATTGTGTAATATTGGCTTCAGCATGCGTACCTTAGAGCACGTCTGTCTAACTCTTAACAGAACAAAAGAGAGGGCTTACAAAATATGTAGGCTACAGGTAGCTGTTTTAGTCCACCAGAACACATTTATCCCATTTTTATCCTGAATTAGCACCAGCTGCACTCTGCTTTTCAGATGTTTCAACACAGAACTGAATAAGTATATTACAATGTGACACAGTTTGTATGTGTATGTGTGAGTAGAGCACAAGTTAGGCATTCTGAAGAATGAAAGACAGCAAAACTAGACTTACTTGTCTTTTAGGGGATGGTGTATACAGATAAAGGCTACTATTATATCAAGCATTTTAGCCATGCCATGCATTTAAATTAATGTATTCACTCAGCGAGATCACATACCTTATGCTTTCCAATACACATGTACATGCTGTGTGCATGCCTGTCTCACACACACACGCACGCACGCACGCACGCACGCACACACACACACACACACACACACACACACACACACACACACACACACACACACACACACACACACACACATTAACTTCCTGCTGCAAGGTCACTGGAAGATGACAGAAAAAAAGACTGCTGTGACCCTCCTTGCTCCAGATGAGCCTGTAGAAATCATGAGGGAGTTATTGGTCTAATTAAATTCAACACATGCAGGCCAAGTGTGCTAGAAGGGGACTAAAGACAGAAAAAGGAGGAGAGAAGAAAACAATTGGTCATTTTGAGACTGGTTTTTTGAATCTAGTCTTGGTGCACATACTATAACATGAAGATAGTAAACTGTAAAATACGCTAAGGTTTAATGGTATTTTTTTGTTTTTTATCATATTATCAGCCCATATTGTAGCACAGAGAGTTAAACTGGGAGTTTATCTACCTTTTTATCTGCGATGACACATTATGTGACATTTAAGACAATTACATCCCAAGTGTAAAAATCTACTCCTTATCTATACCTAACAAGTACAAACACCGGCTAGAAATGTGTATTTCTGAACTGCCATTTTACAGCATGACATTTTATTTTGAGTCCTGAGATAGGCACCTGTACCTCACCTGTGTTATTACGGCAGTACAAGTGTAGCTACAAAATGTCATATGTTATACATCATCAGAGTGTAACCTGGTGATGACATGATACAAGCTGATGTCACCACTTTTATTGCATTTACCGCTTCACTACTGATCCCTGCTCCTTTATGTGATCATTTGAGCATTGAAAAAAGGGGAGAGAGGGAAACAAGCTAATAACAAGTCAAATGCAAACAATTGCACATCACAACATACTACATGTAAACACACATTATACTGTAGATGAAGAAGTGCAGCATTGCCAATTAACAACTATTACTGACTTTGGTGCCCCCAGTGGTAGTATCAAAAAGACACTGTGGCAAACAGCAATACCAACACCCCTTTAATCTTAACAACAATTCTATTTCATGTACATTTAAATGTTTACAGACGAAAATGCATGTCATAGTGATAGAGATGTGTGCACCTCCACCAAGGAAATCTAGGAAAACTGCTCTTTGAAGATGAATTTAAATGAGAGGTGGTCCAAGCAGGTAGAACCGCAAGTGCAGTTTCATGATGAAAACAAGTTTCAAAATTGCACTATACCATTTGATCTGTATAAACACAACCTTAAAACATCTGTGTAAGTGAGTTTATTTTAAGCTACAAAATGATCAAACATGCCTACATGCCCACAAAACATAGCCCTCCAACTTTGTCTCCAATAGCTTTGCGCCTTCTCAACTAAAGTGCTCAGTAAGGTTAATCACTGATGGCTTCACCTCCCTTCATACTGATGTGAACAAGATAGAAGCAGAAGTTTTGAATCAGCTTGTACAAAAGTGAATGCATTTACCCTGACATACTGTATAGTTTAAATACTCAAGGAGCAACTCAAACTTATGTAAACAAGTCCACACTCACCAGGAAAAAAAAAAAAAAAACTCCTTAAAAAATCACCAAGAAAATAATGCATGACATGACAGGAATAGACATAAAATTTAGATAAAAGCTATTAATCACTAAGCTATTAATCACTGTCTCTTACTGAGTCACACACACACACACACACACACACACACACACACACGTGTATGTGCACAAACATACTCCATGCTGTCAGATTCTTACATAATTGGTTACTGGAACTGAAAGTCGTTTCATCTGGATAAGATTAATTAGAAACACACAGCTGCTTGTTGCTGGACCCAGCAAAGTGACACTACACTCAAAGCAAGTGGGCATCAGTGTCAAGTGACTGCTTGCAGTATCTTAAACCCTGCCTTTCAACCGATGTTTGTTCAAGCTACTTTTATGAGGTAGTCCCAAATCCAAAATAAGTTGTGGTTTTAACACTTAGACAAAACTATGGAAAGCAAGCAAGAAGATAAATAAAGACAATCTAGGACTATAATACTAGTGTAGTCAATATTATTTATATAGCCAAAAATCCCAAATTTTCCTTAAAGAGCTTTACAATATGTACAGCATACGATCACTTTCTATCCTTAGACCGTCGTTATTTAGTAAAGAATTGATTGCATTTGAATTAGGAGTAAGAATTGAATTTAAGTCATCCTTATCATGAGGTCCTTTTCCCTCACAGTTGCTACCTATACTCCCCCTCTCACACTCCTCACCTCTCTTTTTCTTTCCTCTCCACTGTTTTCTAAGAATTCTTCCACTGGTAGTCAAGTCTACAAAATCAAAACGAGCTATTTATAATGTTATGATAATTTCCTGTCATTTATTACCAACCAGACAAGAAGAAATATATAAATCAGTCCCTCCAGGATTTTGCAGCCTTTTTTTAAGATTGTTGCGGCCCAAAATGCTTGATTTTGCGGGAGCTTTTGTAAAAAATTGCGATAAAAGTTGCGATGTCTTTTGTGTATTTGTGCAATGCAGTTGCGGGAGACAGTGAAAGTTGCAAAAAAAGTTTTTTGTACAGTTCTTTAAAAATAAAAAGGAAACTTGTTTTGGGGAGAATAAAATTACTCTGGGCTGAGTTTTCCTAGTAACCTTACCAAAAAGGCTCAGGATGCTGTAAATTTTGGTATAACATGAAAATGGCTGGTGGATTTAAGACAAAAAATAAAAATTTATTGAATGAATCAAATTTGAACATATGTGTCAGTGACTTGTTGATCTTAACTTCCTATCCTGGCCTGGGACACACATTCATACGGTTTGATAAAGTACTCATTAAACTTTAACTTATCATTGCACTTACAATAACAAGCATAGCTGTCCCTCAATTTAGGTCATTGTGTCGTCTCATCTCCGGTTTTTCCTGCATCCACCGTGTGTGTTTGTGTGTGTGCGCGCGTCAGTCGTGGGGGGAACTGAGCATCAGCCCCGCCCACTGCAGAAAGCCGACAGGATTAAAACAGCAGCCGCTTCAGCGACTTTAGAGTGAAAAAAACGTTACAGTGTACACTAATGTTAAAATGTATACAGGTTGGCAGGACGGTCTGAAATGTTTTTGCACGGTCATTCGCTGTACGTTTTGTTGGTAAATGTGAGATGTTCGAGTCACACACGTCTCGTCTTCATATCAGAAAGAAGGAAATGAAACGTGTTACGTCAACCCGTTCTCACTCCCGCTTTGTCAGTGGCTCTCAGAGTCACATACTGACGTCACGTGGGACTGCTGGGATTGGTTGAAGTCTTGGGAAACTCTGGTTATTGGTCAAATTTGCGGAAAAGTTGCAGTGATTGGTCAAAATTGCAAGTCGCACCAAATTCCCGGTGAAATCGCACGTTTACTTCCCCCGCCAGGAACCAAAACACCGCTTGATTACATTAGACTCGAGCTGTTGCGGTTGCATTCGGTCTCGAGATACTATTTACACACTCATACTGACTGACACGAGACTCACACACTGGCCACGGTTACATTCGGTAGCCTGGTGCGCAGTCTCCTCGTGACAGTCTAACTACCATGTGGCAACATTCACTTCTAACATTTAACTTAACATAACTACCAAGATAACATTACGTGAATTTGTATGTGACATAATACTTTCCCCTTGGTAATGTAGCCTATGAATTTCCATGAACACAATTCTAAAATGCACGAGACATAAAGGCTTCTGGGATCAGTTATTACTCAAACTTGCCGAGAACCTAGACACCCGTTTGATTACATAGACTCATGCACTAGGCACGGTTACGGTCTTGTTCAGTAGCCTGGTGCGCGGTCTCCTGGTGACAGCCTACCTACCATGTAGCAACATTCACTTCTATAACATTTATCTTAACATAACTACCAAGATAACATGACGTGTATTTGTATGTGATGTACTTCCCCATCGATAATGTGTGAATTGCCATGAACACAATCATCTAAGATGCACCAGAAACAAGGTTTGGTTAATAACTCAAACTTGCCGAGAACCAAGACACCGCTTGATTACATTAGCTAGACTCGAGCGGCCGGTTGCACGGTTACATTCGGTCTCGTTCAGTAGCCTGGAGCGCGGTCTAGGTAGCTCATTTCCTGATTGATTCTACCACCACTCCAGTGAAGGCACTAATGAGTTACACACACAGTGGCAGAAAAATACCAGCTACACACAACGGCACGAATGAGGTAAAAGAAAAAAAACAGGAGTGAGTCTCGTCAGTGACGTATGGCACTCGATTCTCCCGGTTCAGTGACACGAGTCGGGTTAATTAACCGGCTCTTCGGTCAGATTGTCAACACTAGTCTGCTTTAGCACTGCGTTTGTCGCTATGCTCCACAGAGGTGATGATGACACAGCAAAATCGAATGCATTGCGACGCAGATTCTCTCTTGACTATATGAGATATGACAGAGCAAGGCAAGGCATGGATTTTCTCTGTAGGCTGTTGTTTTTTTATATATATATTTTATATACTATTTTTGTGCATGAATTCACGTGGAAAAGAGAACCTTGGTATTTCAGGTTCACATGGTGCCTTTCCTCTACATATTTCTAGGCTTGTATTTTCTACCCTTAAGTTAAAAACAGTAGTGAAATATCATGTCACTGCATGCTGATAGATAGATAGATAGATAGATAGATAGATAGATAGATAGATAGATAGATAGATAGATAGATAGATAGATAGATACTTTATATCCTATAATGTCATCAAATATGTAGTTTAAATATCTAAAATAGTGACAAAAGACAATTAGACAGCCGGTTCATAGTTTTTCCTTCTTTTTTCAATTTTCACTCTGTGTGCACATGTGTGTGTACTTTTCTTCATGAATGTCTCATCACCTGTATGGTTTGTGTGCCCAATAAGACATAAAGAAACAGAGTAAGAAAATGTAAGGGAAAAAGGAACAGAAAGAGGACTGACACTCTGCTTCTGAGCTGGCTGACTGTCTTGGTACAGAGCAGCTGATGGTTGAGGTCACACAGTCATCCCCCAAAAGAGGACCAATCAATTTCCTATGACAGCCTGTCTAACTGTGTGGTTGACTGACTATATGACTGACTTGCTGACTGAATAAATGCATGATTGACTGAACAACTTGGTGGCATGGCAAATGGCTGGCTGGCTGGTTGTTTGACCGACTGCCTAGCTGTACTGATGTTTCTCTGTATGGTTTTCTTTTTGTGGTGCACAGTAACTGGCTGTCTACAGAACTGACTGACAAGTCAGCCAACCAGACAACAAGCCTGTGACCCTTTCCGTCAGTTGGTGTGATGATCAGTCAGTTGATCAGACAAGCAAGAAAATATTCAACCAACCAGCCAGTGACATTACCAATTCATTGGACACTGACTGAAGTCAGCCACAGAGCCAGCCATCCAGAAAAACAGACAGCCAACAGATCAAGGAGGAGAGGTGATAATGTTCCCTATTAATGCAGTCACCATGCCAAATAGTCAGTTAGCTAATGCAGTGAAGACAGCAAGCCACCAAACACACAGGATCAGTTACGGCAGTGGAGCCTGCTGCTATGACAGAACCAGTCAGTAAGTGTGACAGAGAAGAGCCACTGCAGACTGCAGCCAACAGATGGCCTGACTGAGTGAGGAGGTGTGCAATAAAATATCTTCATCTAGAGATATTACAAGACAAGGGGATTTGATTTCTCAACAAAAAAATCAGAGATTGACATAGAGAATGGTCCTACACAACATGCATGATATACAGTACACGTATAAGTAGATATACCTGTACATACACACAGATTTGTATCTGCATATATATCATGAATATATAGATAGATGCACACAGATCAAATAGATCTCCAAGCGTGAATCCATTCTGCAAGAGAAATATTTCGACCACAGATCATCCTCTTCTCTCCTCTCCCTCTCTAACTAATTGCCTTCTTCCTAACTACCTTGCCTACTGATACATGGCTACAATATTTTCCATGTTCTGCACACCTACAAACCACAGACACACATGGAACAATGTGTACAGATTAATATTCACACACCACAGCCTCATCACATGCAGATGATTTACACAAACAGAATCAAAAGCAACTAACAAAACTAGCAAACACAGATAAGCTGTTCATTCATTCACATTTTAGATGAGGACAATGCATACTTACATGGTAGCAAGGTTATCACTAGTAACACAGTGGCATGAAAATCCTCCCACTTAAAAATGATATTGCAACAGCACATGCAGTAGTAGACTAACCACCATAGCGCTGTGCAGTATGTGTGTGTGTGTGTGCGTGAGTGAGTGTAGGTATGCGTGTGTGTGTGTGTGTGTGTGTGTGTGTGTGTGAGAGAGGACTCGCTAAGCTGCACACTCACTGCTACTGCCTCAGCTGGGGCTGTCTCAATGCACAGCCTGTACCATGTCGGCAGGCGGCAGGGGTGGGCGTGTGTGTGTGTGTGTGTGTGTGTGTGTGTGTGTGTGTGTGTGTGTGTGTGTGTGTGTGTGTGTGAACACTGCTGCATAGCAGAGAGGCTGCCCTTCACTTGACAAAGATTTTCCCTGACTGGATAGAGGGATCAAGATAGATAGATGAAAAGATAAATTGATGGATGGGTTGATGAGGATAGATAGATATGAAAGGTTGGAAGCATGGAGAAAGAAAAAAAGAAGGGAACCGATATGATGATATTCTGTACATCTCTCTTTCTCTGTCTCTCTCTTACTCCCTCTCTGTGACATTTTGCCCTCTGTGACATTTTGGAGAGCAGGAGGTCCACTGCAGACATGCATGCAACCTTTATTTTAGAAATGACTGGAGAAGGAAGAGAGATGAAGAAAAAGGGGGCGAAAGACAGAGGAAAATAGAAAGAATAGATAGATGATGTAAAAGAGGATGTTGATGTAAGGAAGGAACATGTGTATGAGGAAAAAACAGGGAAGGGGGGAGTGGAGGGTAACTTTCAAGGACATGGATCGTTGTCAGGATCATTCTTGACTTCTGCAGATTGAGATACCCATACAACACATACAACTATACAGCTCACCCCAGTGGACATGATGGCTGCAGAATATAATACTATTGTGTGCATGTACATGTGTGTATATGTGTCTGGCTCATCCACACACACATTCAAACAAATACACACCTGTTCTGCCCCAGCCAGTCATCTGGCTATCCAGCAGGCCAGCTTCGACAGGAGAGGACAACAGCTTTGTGTCATGTTGTCGTCACGTCACTATCCCACATCTCATCCTGTCACAGCTTGCAGGAATAGAAGGGGAGGAGGAGGGGAGCGAGAGCCTTACTATGTCTCCCCCCCTCCACTCTTTTTTCTCTCTGTTTTGTCAGTGTCTATTTTTCTGTATGTGTAACACTCTCTCTCACCCCTGTCGTGTCACAGGTATATTATGTCAATATCAGATGTTGGACAGCACCAGCATCACTAGCAACATTTCCCCCCCACTTTAGGTTATTCCCACTAGGATGAATTCAGGTTAAAGAGAGCTGAGCTGTGCACATCCAGGCTGGGCAGGGACAGCCGATACAATACACAGCATGTGATGACATACCTACAGTATTGTTGAGGTCTCAGATTTTACCTGTTATACAGCAGCACTACTGCTGCATAATTATTCCACTTGAGAAGCACTACATCCTCAGTTATCTGACATGTTTTGGTTTATCGGTGTTTTTTGCCCCCAACGGCGCCTTCCAGGCAGCGCTAGCTGGAAGGCACTAGGATTAGGCACTGGTTATGGTTAGGGTTAGGTTTTTGGGTGCATAGGCATTACGGCGGGCACCGGCACAAGGGGATATATATTGTGTAAATAAAAACACTTAAAGAACCTCTTTAAAAAAAACATGTTTGGTTAAGTAAAAACAGTTTAAAAGAGTACCAGAAATTAAAAGTCAGTTAAAAGGACCACTGGACAGGACAGACAGCAGGAAAACTTTAAATAAAAGGTTACCTCCACACAAGCCCTGGCATCTCTCCCGTAGACATTTATAAAATAAATTAAATATATATATATATATATATATATATATATATATATATATATATATATATATATATATATATATATATATATATATATAATTATTTAAATAAGTAGCCCAGTATCATAATATTAAAATAAATTCTGTCCCAATATTTAAAAAGAATCTATATTAATCAACTTCAAAATAAATACGTAAAAAGGATAGTGGTTTAATTAAATTAAACACATTTAAAAGATCTAAAATACTGTCAGAATTACTTACCCTTGAGTTTTAAAAAAAATATATAAACATACACCATTTAATATTTGTAAAAGTAAGTGCCTTTAAAAAAAAGTGCTGCATAAGTAAAAAGTGCCGTAAACATGCAAAGTTAAAAATACATCATTGAATAAAGTCACACTGTTAGTAAAACGCATAAAACAAATGGCATGAGTTTGATCATGTTAAAATCTCAGGTAAGTAATTCCCGTTGTATAATAAAATAAAAATAATAAATATTTAGCAAGGAAGATAAAAGTACAATACAATTATTAAAATATAAATACGGCAGGAAAAAATATACAAAAGGTAAACCAAGGCATATTTGAAATATTTATTTAAAACAGTGGGAAAAATAATCATTTAAAATCTTAGGTAGAACCCCCTCTGCAGGTAAAAATTAAACCCCGGAAAAGAGGAAGGAATAATATAATCTAAAAAGCATACTAAAAGACATATATAGACATATTTTAACAATTAAAATTAATACAAAATAATACAAAGGTCATAAAAATAGATAACAAATAAAAACAAGGAAAGGAAAAGAAGGCATGCAGGGGGGTTAAAAGCTAGATTTGATGCATTGCAGAGGAGGTACAGGTAAAACTTAAAGAGAGAGGGAACCAGAGCAGTGGGAGGTAAATATTCAAAACAATATGTGTTGTAAAAACTAGATTAAAAAGAGAAGTAGATCCATTTAGTGTTTTTCGTTCAGACCCGTAGGGTCTATGGTTTTTAAAAAATGGATCCACTTCCTCTCCGCCGCCCGACGCTGAGCTGTGGTCCAAGGTTTGTTGCTCTCCAGGCCCATGCTCTGTACATTTTGGGAGCCATGGAGTTTAAAATGTTCATATAAAACAGTTGTGCCATCGCCCTTATTTAAAATGTATTGGTGTTGTTTGATTCTAAGATATAATGCATTTCTTGTCTCCCCCACATACAACTTGTGGCAGATCCTGCACCTAATTGCATGAACCACATTGATGGCAGTGTGCTGCAGGACCTGCCCTGGGTTAAAACCAACCTTGCTATATGGATTAAAAATGTGGGGGAGACATATAAAACCAACATCTGAACCCTGAAGCGCTTCCCTGGGGTCAGTATTCTTATTTAAGTTTGTGTGAATTAAAATATCTTTTAGATTTTTGTTCCTCCTGTAGGCGGAGATCATACGGCAGTCCCTTAGCACGTCACAATCGACCCCCGCCCCCTGGAAATTCCTTTTGATGGTAGGTATAAAATTCCTCCGATTTTCTGAGTAGGTAATTACCAGGGGAACGAGGGTGGAGTTGGACAGCTGGATGATGGTTTCTTCTTTGTTTTTAAACTTGCCGATGACCTCCGCCTTTATACCTCTAAGGAAGCGCCTCGAGTAACCCCTCAACCTCATCGCACTAAAAAGTGTATTAGTGGCCACCTCCACATGCTCCGGGAAGGTGCAAATTCTGTGGAAGCAAATCAACTGGGACTTAATGAGGCCTCTGTATGTGTGTTTGGGGTGATAGCTGGTCTTATGTAGAAGTGCATGGCGGTCGGTGTCCTTGAAATACACTTTGGTGGCTAGTGTTTTTGTCTGGTCGCCAGAGGTGCGGAAGAAGACCAGTGCGTCCAGGAACTCCAATGTAACGGGTTGTAGGTTATGTTTGAGTTTTATTTTAGGGTGATGTGAGTTAAGAATGTCAAGAAAGGTTAAAAAAGTCTGTTCAGTGTTATCCCAAAGGCCGAAGATGTCGTCCAAGTACCGGAAATAGAGCAGAGGGTTAATGGTTAGTTTATGGAAAGCTGTTTCCTCCCAATGGGCCAGGTAAATATCAACGTAGGGTGATGAATACTTCCGGCCCATAGCACACCCACAAAGCTGGAGATAATGGTTATTGTTGAACATGAAGTCATTTCTAGTGAGTGTGATATGGAGTAACTGTAAAATTTGGCTGTCAGGTCTGGATGGGTCTGGGTATTTATCAAAAATGTGTTTTATTGCAGAGAGGCCAAGTGGTGTTTCTGTATTTGTGCATAATGAGTCTATAACTATTGAAAAAGGAGTGTGTGACCGGGTAACTGAAGGGTTAAGGTTAGGTGCCTTGATGGCAGCGGTCGCAGCACTGCCTGGAAGGAGAAGACACCATTGCAAAAAACACCATTGAGCCATGTTTTGAGTCACAAAATGAAGCTTTCAGCACAAAGTTTGCAACAAAGACAAAAAAAGGGGCTACAATGTGGCTCATCTAAGAAAGGACGGATTCTGTCATGGTAAATGTCAAGCTAGCTGGCTTGCTTGCTTGCTTAACAAACCTTAACTATTGCAAACATCCCACTGTGGCTAGGATTAATCTGAGACACCATGTATTGCAATGGACTTTTACCATAGAGGATCATTTTAAAGAAACTCAAACTTTAACTGCTCAGCTTACTGGGTTGTTAATTAAAAGTAGCTTGCCTCCTGTTGTCAATGTTGCCTTTTGGATGTTTGCAGTTAAATAGGCTATATATTATGTAATTAGTAAGTGAATTGGTCTAACTAAGGACACTGTGCACATTTTTTATCTAATCTGATGAGATAAAAATTCTAATCACAGAAGATGGACAAAAAGGAGATTATTCAACAAAGCAACACCTGGGTCAAGGAGAGAGTTGCAACAGTAGCCGCAGCAATGCAGTTGAAGACATATGAAATAGTACAGGCGTCTGGCAGGCCTTTACATTTTTGAGGTGACTGGATAACTTTGTACTAACTTTGAATATATTAGTTCATATATAATGATGTTGTGTATTGAGGAAGTCTATGGTAGGTTGTGGACAATATAAGTTTTAAGAACAATTGTTAAGATCATTTATCTTAGAGAGAGAGAGAGAGAGAGAGAGAGAGAGAGAGAGAGAGAGAGAGAGAGAGAGAGAGAGAGAGCAGTGATGGGGATCAGAAACAGGCCCTGAATATCAATGCAGCACGTCTGAGAAAATTCAGGGCTGCAGTGCACCAAAACCTGGGAGAAAGAGCACAAGAGGACAATAACATCACAGGCAGCCAGAGCTCGGGGTACCTGTCCGGTTCTCATGAACCATATGTTCGAAAAGCTATGAAAAGATAAGCACTGTAATTCATATGATTTCCATGTTTTTTTTTGCTGTGCGCACCACATTGACTGCTGCTGTATAAGACCACTGCTGGGCACGTAGGGCGGTGGTGTGATTGGATAGATGGGTGGGTGTTAACATGCAGGACTTTCAAGCTAGGGTGCGGAGTTCCCTTCCCAGGGAAAACAAATGACTTTCACCCAGGAAATGAGTGTTGCTTGGGAGTGTTTTATTACAAACTACGATCTTTTTCCTAAACCTAACTAGACGTTTCAGTGCCTAAAACTTAACTTTCGTTGCCGCATAACGCTTACTTTTTTATGCCTTAACCGTAATCTCCAACGAAATGACCGGCAGAGCAACACGACCGGCAGCTTACGGTGCTCTGTACCCAGCGAACATGCACCTATTCTCGGGACAACCTATTCTCGGAACAACCAACTATCGCTGACTTGACGGAGCACCATGTGGAGCACCGTAGCTGGTGTCGCAGAGCTCTGTAGCGGCTAACTGCCGCTGATACGACGAGCTGTGATGGAGGTCTGTAGCCATGCCACAAAGTTCTGTAGTGGCTAAAACAGCTAGCAACTGCCGCTCTGTAGCACGGCGCTCTGTAGCCGATGTCACCAGCAGGCTGTTTCCTAGTTTTCGAATGATATCATACGTTTGAGTGTGCAGAACTTTTCGTACAATATCCTACGAACACATTCATGAGAATGCGTTGGTCCTGCACAGCTAAGACCACCCATACATGAATGAATCATAACACATCATGACAGTGCTCTAATTTGGTTTTCCTATTTGAAGTCACAAGTAAAATTGTCCTTGTCATTGTAATTATAGGTTAAAATAAAAAAAAAGATATAGTTTGTGAACTCAGATAATCAGAGAGATAATGCTGTACGGTCTTCCTGCTAAAAAGTACAATGCCACACCTTATTTTTAGTAGAAATAAACGATAGTTCTTGTCTCATTAATATGAAAGTCAGCTTCTCCTTATCCAAAATCCTGCAGGTAGGCCAATTTTAAATAGATGCTGCAGGGACGCCTTCACACTAAAGAATGAACACACACACTCTCTCTCTCTCTCACACACACACACACACACACACACACACGTATTTAGCTTAAGAGAAATGTATGCCGTCCATCTTAATGAAATGACAGTCATTCGAGAAACCTATTAGACACATTAGTATAAGGCTCCTCATCCTCTGTGTCCTCTCTATAAATGGCTCCCTGCCTCTACCCATATAAGCTCAATTTCCTTCCAGAAGGGATCTGTTAACCCATAAAGTGCCATGTTTACCTCAGTATGTAGCCATGAAATGTCATATGTACTGTACTAATTGGAAAGCTGCTGATCTTAGTTGTACAGTACACTCCCTCAAAACTAGAGCTGATCCATATTATCTTCATCACCAAGAAATACTATCTAAAAATCTGTATGCAAACTACATATACTGCATGTGATTTACTGCATCTCCACTATGTAAATCACTAATCCAATCATTTTTTGCTGCCCTTCTCCAACCTGCATGATGATTTGTGGTCCACAACCAGCCACTTGAGCTATATACTATCCTATATATATATGATTCTCATCGGTAGAATTGTTTTGAATACGGTTACCAGTAATATTTTTGGCCTGTATGCATTTTCCAGGGTGTTAATAATCTCTTTATCTCATTACTTAGGATTGCTGATACTAGATTTCCTGCTGACTCACTCATAGTGTTACACTTGTTGGAGCAACGTCTTTACAGATTAATCACATCGAAAACACAA
This sequence comes from Zingel zingel, assembly GCA_023566125.1. NCBI lineage: Eukaryota > Metazoa > Chordata > Actinopteri > Perciformes > Percidae > Zingel > Zingel zingel. The sequence goes on from CM042319.1 coordinate 20,455,698, forward strand.
GAATGATGTCAGATTTCACTCAATAAATTTAATTCCATATATTCAAACTTGTATTTAACATATTCCGACTTTCATTTCATATATTCCGACTTTCATTCAATATATTCAGAGTTTCATTCCATATATTCAGAGTTTCATTCCATATATTCAGAGTTTCATTCCATATATTCAGACTTTAATTCAAAATATTCAGACTTTCATTCAATATATTCGACTTTCATTCCATATATTCAGACTTTTATTTGATATATTCAAGTTACATTCCATATATTCCAACTTCACACACACACTCACACACACACACACACACACACACACACACCCACACACACACACACACACACACACACACATATATTCAGCTTGTCATCATATTAGACAAATAATAGAAACAAATCGACATATTTGAGAAGGTGGAGATATGGAGAAATAATGTTAACACTCAAATCAGTTACCTAAAGAGTAACCAATTATCTTCAGCATAGAATAGGCTAAATGTGTAGGTAAATATTGATAGTACCTTCCCATTCACAAATCCATGGGGGACTCCTCTGTCTTACCATTGTTTTGAAACAGGACAAGAGAAGACTAACAAACAAAATCTGGGTATTTAATACAGTATGTGGGCAATCATACTGTGACTCATACAATCACAACCAGCATGGCAGGCAATACACTTTTATGATGGCCTCATCATCCCATCCCATCCCATTTTCTCATAAACCTCTCTCTACACTGCTATGTCCCTTGTCTCTTCTCTCAGTCCTTGTTCAAGAGTGATGGAGAGCTTCATCTAACTCCCCAAGGACAGCCATACGACTATTGGAAACACACACACACACACACACACACACACACACACACACACACACACACACACAGCCTGATAGTCGCACAAGAACTCGGACACCTACATCCGCAAACACAACACAGAGCCAGCAGACAGGGAGACATCGTGTGACAGTTGGGGTGAACTCAAATTCTCTTTAGCTAAGCGTCCTGCATACCAAACCCATAGGCAAGGGTAAGCAGAGGAGAAGGGGACATTGCACAAAGATATATAGTGCAGGCAGTACATACAACAGCAGCACTCACTTCATCTATTTTCACTGAGGTTGTACCCCTTGGTGTCAAATATAGAGTTTTGTCAAAAAGATGAAGTAAGAATTTGTCAGTTCATGCCATATAGCTCAACATCCCTGTTTGTGGTTGCTTTTTAATGTTAATTAATTTGCTCAAACTGGTCTTCACAACAGAAAAATCCCCTCTAAGGAGTTAATTTAAAATATATATTTTTTTAAATATTTATGTCACCATATTTCTAATAATAAAACAACTGGTTTGGGCAGAAAGTCAGTATTTAAAAAAGCAGTATTTGCAAAAAGCAAGCAAGCAGGTAGTCACAGTACTACTGGGATTAATATGCAAAGTAGTCAAACAACCTGTGGCTTTAAAAACAGACAGACATAGTTATGTCATGTCCCCTATAGCATGTACAATACATTGATTATATGACATGAAAACATGCTTCAGGCATGCAAACAGGTCTGTGCTAAAAAAGGTGAAAAGGATTCAACGGACCCCTGATCCCCTAAGGGGGCCTGGGGGTTTCACCCCGGGAATTTTTTTTGTACATTTTAAAGTTAAACGCATCAATCTGGTGCACTTTGAGAGCAACATTAAGAGGCTAGATCTCTTAACCTCAAGTTCTCTTTCAAGCATTTGTTCGGTATCTCACATGTGGGATATGTTTACTCCCGTATTGTTGGACAAGCCAAACTCGGTGATACGTGACCTTTCCAATGATACTAATGCAGTCTGTGTCCCCGATGACTCCACACTCAAAACAGTGTGATCCGGGCGAGGCACAGTAACGTTGAGTCTGTAAACCTTCATGAACGTTGTTGGGGACGACTAGCAAGCGGCCGTACTCACCTCCTGTATCGACACCCCTTTAAATAAGGCCCACAACGTGGCAATTCCTCTTGTTGAATGTGCACGTAGACCAACAGGAGATTCGAGCCCCTTAGATGAATATGCCAAGGTGATTGCCTCCACAATCCACAAACGCTGCTTTGTGATAGGCTTACCATTGTGACGTCCAGACCACGAAACAAGCAGCTGATCCGCTTTCCTGAATGACAGTGTCATAGCCTGGTACGCTCTCAGAGCGCGCACAGGACACAACATGCAGCTGCCCCTGTTCCTCCGATGCGAACGGTGGCGGATAGAAAGCACTAAGCTCCAAGGGAAGGCACGAATAGGACGAGTCCACGACCTTAGGAATGTATGCCGGGTTTGGGCGTAATGAGACTTTAGAATCCCCCGGGCCGAACTGTATACACAATGGATGCACTGATAAGGCGTGTGAATTCCCAACCCGCTTGGCTGAATTTAACGCCAAAAGCAGTGCTGTCTTAAGCGAATGCATTTTCGCACACACCTCCAATAAGGGTTTGAACAGTGGTCCCGATAAAGCTTCCAACACTAGTGGCAAATCCCATCCGGGAGACAACGATTTTGACACCAGGCGTAAGCGCCGCACTCCACGCATGAAACGGCAGACCAGGGGATGCTGTCCCACCGTCTTACCGTTTAAGCCCACATGACACGCAGATATAGCGGCTAGATATACTTTAATTGTGGAGAACGCTTTTCCCTTATCCAGGAGAGTTTGCAGGAACGTCAACACAATCCCCACTGAGCACTGAAAGGACACTTCCCCAGTAAACGTGCACCAGTCTTCAAACACAAACCGCTTCATACAAAGTACGCATGGATGAAGCTCTTGCACTTTGAATAGTCATTATAACATTTTCAGGTAGACCACAAGACGTCAAGTTCAGCCCCTCACGGGCCAATGGTAGTGGCCACGGCTGTGCGTAAAGCATCTTCGTTATCTCCGCTAACCAGTGTTTTTGAGGCCAATTGGGGACCACCAGAATGACCATGAAACTCTCGTCCCTCACCCTTGCTAGGGTGGGGGGTATCAGAGCTAACAGGGGGAATGCGTAAAGGAGGGCGCGTGTGCCAGTGCATCCACCCCCAGCGGGGCTTCCGCGTCGTTCAGAGAGAAATATAGGGGACATTGTGTGTTTTCTCTGGAGACAAACAGGTCTATTAACGGGCGCCCGTAACACGACCAGATCTGTTTCACTATTTCCGGTTGGAGTTTCCATTCCCCGTAACGAGGGTGACCCTGAGATAGCAAATAAATGGTAAAGTGGTGAGGTGACATGTAGATCAACTGTTCAGCAAGCTACAGCAAGATGTGCCAGTTTCGACGCTGGAGCTCACAGCTCTCAAGAGGTGTGTGCAGCACTACCACCAGTGACCAGCATAGAGACAAAGGACACAAACACTGTTCAGGTGGATGACACAGTTGTGACCATGGTGAAACATGACAAAGAGGGCACGGCACCTGGTGGTTCGCCAACTAAGGTGTTGATCCGACCTCACAGGAACAGGAGACCACCAGCTTTTATGAAGGACTTTGTAAACTGAGGGACATGTTAGTGATGCACATGTTGGTAATGCAAAGATGAGACATTATTTTGTGTAAAATGTACAGTAGATTTGCCAGATTTACCTAGCATCACCTTTTTCTTTTCGGGATAGTTGTTTTGGGACTGAAATGTTCAAGGTGTCCAAGTTTATGTTTATGATGTGTATCTGTGTTGTCGCAACAACAGCCTGTGTTAGTAAAAAAAAAGACCAATAGGGGACTCCACTGTATTGGTTATAAGACGTTTACAGAGAGTGGGGAGTGGCAGTAGACCGTACCGTAGAGTAAATATCCCATGTAGGTCATTTTGTAACGTTCCCAAAGTGTTGCCTGCAATAAAGCTAGCTCGACGGACAATGAAGTGTCTGCATTTTATTAATGGATATCTGAAGATATCACATAAATGAATGGAAAAAGGTGCATTTGGAGCACACTGTCAGTACTCATATTTTCGATAAGAAGATTAACATTATGTAGTTTGTCATCTAAGTTAACGTTTAGTGCAATGAGGGGAAGCTAAACACCTTATCCAAACACCGGTAGAAAATCGGCATAGCTTCCCTTTAATGTAAGCAAACAAATTTTGACTAGATATGACATTACAAACATTATACATCATTTGTCATAATAAGCTGGAGAGGAGACTGTCAGCTAACATTGTTAGCTAACACCTAACTTACGTTAACTTAGCTAACATTAGTAAATTATCACGTTAATTATCAATAATAACTTCTTCAGTAACGCTATCCGTTTGCTGTTGTGCATTGATAATGATAAAAGTGCGTCTTGACTAGAGGATAACTGCAGTGGATACTGTCTCGGATGGAGCCGTGAACTTTACAGTGCATGTCTCATAGCATGTCTGTATGTGAGTGTGCACGCGTACAGCGGGGTCGGTTTTCTTCGTTGGTGTTTATTCGGGGTGGCGTAGGAAGCATTAGCACTGAACACAAGAGAGATATTTTTTAAATATTTTCTCATCGGATCTGCACAAATCACGTAGGTGAACCATTTTGGTTTCAAAACGGTGAATTTTTAACGGCGAAATCTGGACAAAATGTTCAAAGGCTGAATGGCGGTGCAGAAATTGTGCAGAAAGGCTTGTGGCTCAGCACTTGTGGTGGTGCTGAAATATTAGTGAATGACCACATGTTCCATTTTTAACACCTCACAACAAGTGCAAACAGGGGTTTTAGAAGGATGTAAAGCGTCTGGTGAGAGGTAATTGTATGTGTGAGTGGAGGACTAAGATTCACTGCTAAGACATCCAGGTTAAACAGAGCTTTTACTTTTTCTCCTCCCCACGTCAGTAACTGACTTTCTACAAAGAGATCAGTGTAGTGAAGAGTAGTGAAGGTGTGTGTTGAAATGGCTAGCTCTCTACACCTGGCATTAAAATTAAAACAATTATATTCCTTTGCTTTATTTTATTTTTCATCCCAAATACAAATATAGATAAAAAAAAGTGTTAAGTTTGGATTTGTCACGTTATTGCTAAGATAATTAAATAATAATCATAATTTAATTTGATTGCACTCAATTAAAAATAGCTAAATATCTAAGAATATATTTAAATCTGAAATCATTTATTTTCTTGTAACTACAGTCATGATAACATAGAGCTGTATTAATATTCTCGAAATGTGGAGATCCACATTTCTTTATTTTTTATTATTTTTTCCAAAGCATCCCTACATTTACAGTATAAAAGTCTAATTTCAACCACCCAATTCCTGCAGGGGGAACCCATCACCTTGGGGATGGGGGTCTTTGTTCCTGATTGGCTGACCCCTGGGAGCAGAGCTAATTCTTAAAAAAAAAAAAAAAAAAACCCGTTGTTGCACTGATAATCTAACAAAGCTGCCAGCTTCTGACATCTGTTCAGCAGGCAGGGTATTCACTGAGGTACAGACGGGAAAAGATGGGCGTCCAAAGCCATTAATCTACATTAATTTTTTTCTTTTTCATTAATCTCCTCTCCCTCTCTCCCACTCGACATATACACTCCCTCCTAAAAAGCTATATATCCAGTTCTTATTCCCCCATTTCCAGGGGAAATTAATGCCTGGTTGAGGTGAGGATGTGTGAGGATTAAGCTGTGGGAGAGGATTAATCAATCTTGCATGTCTGTAAACTGGACAATTCACCATAGTTTATAAAAAATACTATAATATGCATATGAATAGATAAAGCAAATTGTATTTGAATGTAGTTCATTCATAGTTGAATACAATAGTCTTCCCAGCAAGACAGGACAACTTAAATTGTGTTATAAATACTCTTTTGTTGCAATGTTTTTTCATTATTTTCCTTATGAGCACTATTTACATAATTATCTTGTTAAATTAATTTTAAAACACGTTGTCAGATAAGGATTTTGACACTCTCACCAGACTATTTGCCCAGTATGACTATGACTTACTGGCTTTCGGAAAAAAAAAAAACCTAATGCTAATTTTCTCGAGGAAAAACAAACATCACTTAAAGGTTAAAGGTACTGTCTCTATACATTATATAACCCATTTCTGTTCTGTTGACATTAGCGGTGTCAGGTTTTCTGAGCCAGTGGCATGAGGAAAAAAACTCTGAACACACTATGATATGGGTCAATATTGTTATAAAGGAACATCCACAAAGCAAATATCTGCCCTTAATATCTTCAGTCTCCTGTGTCGTATTCACACAACTAAATGTGCACTCTGACCTCCTTTTCTGATAGAGGACTGTAAAGGCCATTAGCAGCATACTAAACTAAGATGGTGAACATGGTGATCATTTCATCTGCTAAACATCAGCAGGTTAGCATTGTGATTGTGAGCATCTATAGGCCTTCACTTGGACTTTTAACAAAATGATTTCACCAACTAACAGCAACTTCTTAGTTGAGACGACTGCCATTGCAATACAAAAACGTAAACAGTAAGGGACTGTTCGGTATTTATGGAATGGACCACCGGAGGAAAATAGGGGAGGGCCATGTCTTTTTATTTTTTGTTGAGGGGAGGGTCATCCAACATTTTTTAGTCTTTCATGAACTTTTTTTATTCATGAAAAGAGCAAAATTCCAAAGTGGCTTGTTTGGTGCATATTTATCCATGTAGCTCTCAGTCTCGGCCCCCTAGCAGATGGGTCTGACCGTATACGCGGAGTTTGCCTCCCTGGTGGCTCAAACGGGTAATTGCATTGTTTAAAAAATGAGTGGAATAATTACGACCAGATATTTTATAAATATCTTTAATAACACAAAACAACTAAATGGTGGTAGGTAATACATCTGATTTCATATACTGCTTTAGTAAAAAAAAATATTACCTGGCTGACGATGGGAGCAACAGGATGAAAAACGAAAGTTACTGTTGCAATAGTCTGGACATCTTGCCGTGCCAACCTTGCAATAAAGGTTTCCTAAATGCCATGTATATAAATGTGATGTCAGCTTACTAATTGATTGCGGGTTTTGTGTAGATTTGGACTTGTATACATTTATACCACTTTGTTTAAACGGCGAAGTGGAGAGGCCTCGTTCACCTGTTGGGTTGTTGAGCTGGATACACCGTGACTCTGTTTGTGGATCTACTGATTGCTGTGGGTTACTTTTTTTTCGTGTCATTGGATTACGGCAAAATACGGATCTTTTTTCTTAACGTGTCTTAACGTTTTGTGGTGAGTTTGGAGAGGCATCTCAACAGACTGTAGGTCCAACACTGATTGTTCACCGTTACATTTTAGTTGAATTTAAGCATCTGTCTATTGCGTTCCAAGACAGCCGTGCTGCGATTGGATTTCATAAGGGCGAATTGTTAAATTGTTACAATGTAATTTAAAATCTGCTTTAAAAATAAACATATGTGTTTTGGAATATAATGTTCAGCTTCGGCACCTTTACCTATGTGCTAAAATATACAATGACAAAGCCTAGTGAGAAGTCCATAGCAACCAGTGCTGAATTGTTATTTCCCAGTGTCCTTTGCTGAATGGTCTCAATGTTTTATTGTTTTATTTCATGTGAATACTAGTTTACTAGAGGAGTAACTTAGTATTTGAAGTAATGCAGTAATGCTTGAAGTGTGCATTTAGTTTCCATGCTTATTGTGTTTCCACAACAATGTTAGTGAGTAAATCTACTGAAATGGCCACCACACCATAACAGAGGAGTGTGATGTGTAAGATGAGAATGCAGGGGTTAACTCCTGTACATCATGGCTGTAAAAATCAAATGGTATCTGTACTTCTTTTCTAAGTGCAAACTTGCACGTAAGGGGAGGGTCATGCCTCTTTTTCAAATCATTTTGGAGGGTCATAGGAAAATTATTACTGACGAGGGGAGGGTCAAGTCTTTTTAGGTTAGAAGCCACACAACTCCTCCGGTGGCCCCTTAATTAATTAACGAACAGTCCCTAATATGTCCACTTGTTTGATAGTTCCAACTGAGATACACTTTGGCTTAACTGTCATCTAAAAAAGAAAAATACCTTATCCCCACTGTGTTAGGAACCAGACCACAGTTAGATAATTGCTTTGGGTAAACACATGCTTTGCATTTTAGCCAGAAGCCCTTGTTTAACTGACACGTCATTAGGGTTTGTCTCAAACTCATCTCTAGATTATCCTAAGGCTACTCTACGACGGAGCATTATGGCCACATCAAAAGAAAAAAAATAAGGAGGAAGATTTTTTTTGTTTATTTTGCATTTCGAGAATAAAGTCGAAATGTCGAGAATAAAGTCAACATGACGAGTAAAAAGTTGAAATACTTTTTCGAGAATAAAGTCGAAATGTCGAGAATAAAGTCGACATGACGATAATAAAGTTGAACTATACCATTTCGAGAATAATGTCGAAATGTTGAGATTAAAGTTGAAATGACGAGAATAAATTCAACTCCTTTATCACTTAATCACATTAGAGTGACTGTCCGCCATGCCAGCTGCCATGTAGGCATCATCATAGATATGGGTTACATCCTTGGAGTGCCGCGCTCGCCTGAGCGCCACTCCTTCAGGATCAAACAAGATGAATTGTCTTATTGGGTATTGTGATACAGCATATCCTCTCTGTATAGCACGTAGGTGTAACCATCGGTACCCTTGCATCTGTCCATTACGAGCTATTTCAGTTTGCAGGAATCTTCCAAGTTTGTGTGGTTTCTCCTTCTGAAGAGACGCAATTTCCGGCACAATCTCTTCAAAGTCCTAATACTTATCACCATACTGTGTTTATGCTCTAAACGAGAAAGAGTTCATGCATTTTGTAGAATACTATAGGTAAAGTTAGTAGTTTATTCTCAAAAGTCCGACTTGATTCTTTAAATATCAAGTTTTTTCTCGACATGTTGACTTTATTCTCGACATTTTGACTTTATTCTCGAAAAAGTATTTTCAACTTTATTCTCGTCATGTTGACTTTATTCTCAACATTTCGAATTTATTCTCGACATTTCGACTTTATTCTCGAAAAAGTATTTCAACTTTATTCTCGTCATGTTGACTTTATTCTTGACATTTTGACTTTATTCTCAAAATGCAAAATAAATAAAACATCTTCTTCCTTAATTTTTTTCCCTTGATGTAGCTCTAATGCTCCGTCGTACTACTCACAGTTGACAGTGAAGAGGTTTAAAAGAGTGTGTTCTGTACAGACAGAGTACAACACTTGGAAATGTGTTGACGTCACTGTACAATGCAATTAACAGAAAAAGTCACTGTGCTCACTGCTTTTGAATAAACACTAATGCACTTTTACACTTCAAACTCCATCTAATATTAGATGTTTTAAAGTCTGGAACTTGTTAAGGACCATGGTTGTTTGAAAAAAAGACAATTAATCAGAGCTACATTAGGTAGTTACATTGAACGATTACCAGCTCTCTCTACCGCCAGACATGACAGCGTAGACATAGAGGAAGAGGAAGAGGGAAATAAGAGAAGAGAAGACAAAGAGTGCTGACAGAGAGGCCCTGCTCTCCTTAACAGATCGTCTCTGACCTTGAATGGGAAAAAAGCTGGAGACATATTATCTGAGTGCATGAAGTCCAACACCTCCACCAATGGTGGTGCCACTGGTGTCTACAGTATTGTCTATTGCTTTCCGTCCATCTTTGTAGCTGAGAAATAAAAACCTTTTTTTTTTTAGATACATTTTTTATTATTTTTATATTTTTGAACATAGAGAACATACAAATACAATTGAACAAGAACAAGAACCCTCGCCCACCCCCCACCCTCTGTGGTCTCGAGGAAAACAAAACAAACAAATAAGCAAAAAAAAAAAAAAAACCAGAAAAACAAAAATCACACCTTGCCTAGTCACTCTCCTCTACTTCTTGTGATGCTGAGGTCATTAGGTCTGATATTTGTGCTGCTGCGCTTTTCCATAGGTCTATAGTTGATGATTTGGCTTTGTTAATCCTTGCTGTAGAGAGCTCAAGCATAACTATGTCTAGAAAATACGCCAACCACTGTTTTATACAAAGTGAGTGGGGGAGGAGCCAGTGTTGCGCTATCATTTTCTTGGTTGCGGTTGAGCCGGCTAGCCAAACTTTCCTCTGTCTCTCAAGCAAGTGTAATTTAGAGTCATCATTAAGTAACAAAACAATCGGATCAGTAGGAATTCAACATCCTATCACATCAGATATTATTGATGTTGTTTTATTCCAGAACTCATGCACCTGTTCACACTCCCAGACCATGTGCAGGAAAGTTCCAGTTTGTTCAGGTTGACAAAACGTGCAATAGGGAGTGGGAATGACCCTAGAGACAAGGTCTTGCAGTCTTAGACTTCCAGTGAGGTTTTGCTCTATTTCTCTCCATGGGACTCTAGATGAGGGGTCCATCCACACTCTGAGGGTCCGTAGCTGAAAGGCTTTGAGATACACTTTAAGGTTGGGGAGGGCCAAGTCTCCAGTGTTTGAGATATGTTGTAGGGTAGAGTATTTTAGCCTAGGTTGTTTATTATTCCAAATATACTGCCGAATTAAGGTATCAAGTTTCTTCCAGAAATGTATTGGTGGGGGTAAGGGGATCATTGTACTTAAGAAATTCACATGAGGAACTATGTTCATTTTAACAACAGCAATACTGGAGCGTAGTGATGCCGGTAGCGCAGACCAATTGGCCAGATCCCTTTGAACACTATTTAATATAGTTTCATAGTTGTCCTGGACAACTCGCTGTAGGGATGCGGGTATGGTGATGACCAAATATGTAATTTTGCTTTGGGTTGGTATTGTAACACTAATGGTTGATGCCACATGCCTGTTCAATACAAGAAGTTTAGATTTATTCCAGTTAATTTTATAGCCGGAGATTGAGCCAAATTCGTTGAAGATCTTATTGAAGAATTTTTGGAATAGAGTCCTCAAGATCAGCAATGTACAACAAAATATTGTCTGCAAATAATGATATTGAGCTGCTACTGGATTTAATCTGGATATTCCAGATTTTATGTTGCCTTATGGCTTGGGCTAACGGTTCAAGAGAGATTGCAAATAACATGGGGGAGAGCAGACATCCCTGTCGCGAGCCCCACTTATTGGGAAACGGCTGAGAGTACAATCCATTGGTTGAGACTATGGCCATGGGATTCGCATATGAAGTATGCACCATGTCAATGAATTTGGCCCCCAAACCAAGCCTCTCCATTACTTGTTGGAAGGTTTTTGGCTTCTTCTATTACATGGAATAGTCTGCGTATATTGTCCGCAGCATGACGCTTGGGTATAAAACCTGATTGGTCGGGGTGGACTAGCTTCTCGATAAGTGCTCTAAGTAGAGAGCCAGGACTTTGGAATAAAGCTTAATATCAGTCCCGATGAGGCTGATGGGCCTGTAATTTACACAATCCGTAGGATCTTTGCCCTTCTTTGGCATAATGGAAATCAGCGCGGTGTTGGTTTGTTGGTGAAAAGTACCCTTCTCTATGGCTGAAGTTAAAGCTTGTAAAAAGGTAGGTCCTAATATGTCAAAATACTGTTGAAGTTCTGATGGAATTCCATCCAACCCTGGTGTTTTTCCTTTTTTAACTGTTTTTAATGCTGATTTAAGTTCCTCCAACGTTATAGGTTGGCCCAGTTTTTCTGCGTCCTCTGGGTCAAGAAGAGGTAGGTTTAGATTTTTTAGGAACTTCTGGCACTTCATCGGATCTGGGTTGCAGGTGGACTCTGAATAGAAGGATTTAAAAGTGGCACTGATATCCTTAGGATTTGTTGAGATACCTCTGTCTGTGCAGATGCTGTTGATAGTGGCTCTGGATTCACTTTGTTTTAATTTCAGAGCAAGCAATTTGCTTGGTTTACAGCCGTTAAAATGGTAATTTTGCCTCACTCTGTGCATTATGAACTCAGCTCTCCTTCTTAGCAGATCATTCAGCTCTGTTCGACTTGTGACTAGAAGAGTATGTGTAGATTTAGAAAAACAAGTCTTAAGAGATTGCTCTAACGATTTGCAGCGTTCTTCCAACTCTGCTATCCTTGCCTCTCTTTTCCTCTTCAAATTGACACCGATGTGTTGCTTCAAGGCATTCATTTCCACCAACACTCCCTTCACTGCGTTGTAGATCACTGATTCAAGCAAACTTAGCTGCTTCTCCAAGACCGGAGCGATTAAGTCCTCCATGTTAGAGAACGCGTTCACATCAGTTGCTCCGTTAGCTACCTCTCCATTAGCCGCCGCCATGCTAGCAACTTTCTCTGAACGAGTAGATAGTTTAGGCGACAACAAGACCTGCTTTTTCGTGTCTGCAGGCGTTTCACTGAGTCACCGTAATAACAGACAAAGCGGTTTGGCGTCAAATAAAAAGTAATAGACCTGGCGATTTAATGAAATACGGAGGCGAGTGCAGGAGCTCTAGTCTCTTGCAACCATTGCGGGTGCTGGTCACGTGTTCTCCAGAAATTAAAACCTTATAGTCATTGCCATCCATCAGCCTTCCAAATTGTCAAGCAAATGACAAAAGTGAATATTGCTTAACATTTTACCCACAAATGATGTCACCTTTAGTGTAGTATGGAAAGGCAATGAGGAGTTCCCATTCGCTGGTGTCCAACATGTATGGGATTTACGGCCTGGTAGTAATACATACACTGTGTACCGATAACACACACACTTCGTGTAATCTGAAATTTACAAATTATTTTACTATAGTTTGTCAAAAATAAAATTGATATGGGGTTAAATATCCAGTGAGATATGCAACACAAATGTGAGCAAATGCTATACTTATCGCCCTTCCAAACATTTATTTGGGTCAGATCAGCAGCATCCACATCCAAAGCTGTATACTGAGCAGAATGGAGGATATATACTATAGGCCTAGACAATTACACAAACATTGCAGTGCCCACTTAGGCCAATCAGTGCAATTTAGAGAATGCCAGAAATGAATAATGACATGCATTATTCCCTAGAGATGTCTTAAAATTTGGTTACTGGCATGTCAGCATAGTGTGTGACAGATTGATGGGCAGGCAAGCCAATCTATTGTTCCTCCAATTTTAATGTGGGGTCAACTAGGTTCTACTACTGTATCAGTAATGTGGTGTGACTTGGTAATATACTGTATGTTATGGTGGAAAAATGGTTGGAAAGTAAGTGTAGCCTACACAACATGTCAACAAGCTTTGAAACATTTGACTCTCATTAAAATATACAGACACCTGAGACAAACAGCAAATGTACAGCCACAAAACAGTGTGCAATACATTACTTCAATATAGTGCCACTCTTATCATTCAAATGACTGATGTGGGAAACTACACCAGTCAGGACTATGACCATGCTACATTACCTAGGATATATTATAGTCTTGCATTTCCAGACCTTACTCAACAGTGTTGCGGAGTAAGGTTTAACTCCTTTGCACATAGATTTCAAGACAGGAGAAAGAAAACTGCTCTGGGTTGTTTGCATTTCTTTAAACCAATCACAATTTTCTTGGGCGGCGCTAAGCTCCGGACGCAGAGATGATGGCTCTGCATGATGGTCTCGGGAAGGAACTTGTTTAGGTGGAACATTTGCACCCCACAAAAGAAAACGACACATACAATATTAAATGAAGTTAACTGCTGTTCACACAATACAGTAATATCAGCTATTTAAATTAGCTGGATACAAGGTTAAACGTAATCTACTCTTACCAGTGTATCACCGTGTGTATTTTGTCCATAACAAATCCCTGCCATCAGTCCCAAAATGTCCCAGTTAGAGAGTAAATGCCATAAACATATTATTTGTAAATCTTTACAATCATTCCCCTAAAGATCCAAGCAGACCTGCCTTGTTGCACAATCCACATTTTCTTAAAAACTTGCCATTTTCAGAGTGTAGTTACCTCTGAGGTTCTGGTTGTTGTTTCCCGTAGCAAACGGAGTTTAAAAACGGCAACACAAAGAGCGAAAGGTAAGGGACATCCAGGGCGCCATTTTGTAAATGAGAAAGGAATAACAAATAAGGGGGTTTTGAATATTTTGTTAAGCCCGGTATTGCATCCTGTCTTTTTTTTTTTCTCCACCCAAGAAAAAGCCAATGTTCCCCCTCACAACAGCTCCAGTGCAGAAGTAGCAGACTAAGGAGGAGACAGCTCTATTTAGGCTACTGTGCTGAACGCTGACAAGAGAAAATTGCTGACAATGTGGCAACATCACTCACACAGTACTCTGAATTGTTCAGGACATTTGAATTTAGATTAAACATCTCAGTAAAGTCGACATAGATAATATGGACAAAGAGAGAGTGAGAATACTGTCTTGAAACAAGGCAGAGGTATGTAAAGGTATAAAACATATTTTCATAAAAAGTATTTTTTTTAAGCGTCTTAATTCTCAAATACTCTGATCCAATGATTGAATGTTTGGAAACTACTGTTTGGGAAAATAATCAGCCAAACTGTTTTTTCATCCTGTCAGTGAATAATTTAGTCTAAAGTTAATTGAGAAATGTGCGTAGAATTTGCTTTTGAATAGAAGAAGAGGAAACAGAAATAAAAAAGGAAGATTATTAATAATTATAATTATTATTATTAACAAGAACAGCAACACTAATAATTCACAAGGCTTTAACAGAAAAAATGACTTGTAAAAGAAATATAACAGCTATGACAACACAGCATAAAAACACATTTCATGTAGTTTGTGTTTAACGATGACTTTGTCACATTAATGGCAGTGTCAGCCAGATGTTGAGGAAAAGGGAAAGAGATATATTACAAACTAAGAGTAAATAAAGTTTTTTGTGCATGTTCATGTCTGTAAAAGACAGAGAAAGAGTTCCACACTCTTACTTACTTTAACTGTTTACCAAGACATAGCTGGCTAACTCTGCTAGTTTCTGTTAACTAATCACAGTCCTTGTCTGTTCTAAATGTTCAGTTACAATACAGTAAAGGATGAACCAGCGATGTATTAGTAAGTAAGGGCAAAAATAAAATAAAAAAAGCATGAGACTTTTCACCAAATATACATCTACGGCTTGACCCAGGAGTCAATCAGCAGTTACCATCACCATGACAACATTTGATTGCAGCTGGAGACAAACAGCTGCAATCAACAAACAGCTTTCCATTTTTACTGTTCTGACACATTCCACTGGTGAAAGAATTCCTGCCCTCAAAAAGTTCTTGTTGCTATGCAACTAATCTGCCTGGCACTAAGAAAATGCTAGCTCACATAGGCTACACAGAGTACAACCCTCCCTCCCCCCACACAGACACACACACACACACACACACACACACACACACACACACACACACACACACACACACACACAAAATCTCATCAAGCAGCTCTTAGCCTACATCCTGTGCTTGTTAAACAAGATTGGGCTATTAAAGCAAGTAAGAAGAAAACATCTTTACTCTGTATTGTTTCTGACTAAATAAGCCTTATGCATTACAGCGATTTTCATTCTCTCATGCCTAATGCTTTTACATTTAAACAGGCTAGAACAAATTCTATTGCATAGGGAAATACAAACTGGTACATGACAAAATGTCTCTGACTCTATTCTTTGCTTCTTTTGTAGATTATAAAGACATTTTATACTGACACATTTAAGCATATGAGAAACTGAGAACAGTACTGTTATGTTAGATAAAAATACAGTATATTAACATGCCTGTGAGTATCAGCATGCATTCATTTTACAAAATTATATTTCCAAAAGAAATGCAGCTGGCTAACAATCCAAATAATTCAGCTACTTTGTTGTAATTATACTTTGATCCATGTTGGAGGACTATAATACACTATGACAACCGTGTTGCTACAAATAATAATAACTGTAAAAAAAAAAAAAACAGATAGAAAGACAGAAGGAAAGACAGGGACAATGCTGTCATTCGCCATTCCTATTTGAATGGAGGTCCTAAGAAGGAGTCCTGAATAATTACTCCTAGATAAAGGCTACAGCTGAAAAAGATTGGCCCTAATATACCATCTTGATACAATGTATGTTCGCCAGTATAAAAAAAAATAAAAGTCCATACAATATACTTTGACATCTGCATTCTGTCATTTTGATACTGCTTTACTTCATGAATCAAAGATGACCTCAAATCCATTATGCCAATCCTTTCCAGAAACGAGGCAAAGCTCTGACAGTGAGCAACAGAATAAAGTGTCAGTAAATTTAAAAGAAAAAAAGTAAGATTAACTTCTAACTCCCTTCAATTGAGAAGAAGAGAGTCAGAGTAGATGACCAGGAAGTGTGTGATGAAGCAAATAATACCAACTTGTGCTGACCAGGACACACACACATACGCAGACACAAACACAGGCTATGCTTCTCTCACTCTCCATCTCTTTTTCCTATTATCCGAATACACCCACACTCATACAAAGTGACAGCAACTTGCTCACTCACTGGCTTTCCACTGCAGAGCTCTAGCCCATCTTTCTCACGGTCACGCCAAGGGCATCCATTCCCTTGAAACAGTACAGCACAGCTCATCACAGGAGAGGAGAGGGGAGGAGAGGAGAGTAGGTCCCTTTAATGATTATCATCACTTGAAAATAAGGAGTACTATAAAAAGGTTCATTGTTTACCCACCTGTGTAAAAGAAACAACGTGCAAACCATGAAAATTGGTAATATGAAATTTAATGGAAGAGTGATGAAAATGGTGTGGGTGAAGGAAGAAAGAAGATGATATAACTGAAGGTGGTAAAAAGCAGAGAGAGCACACGACGTTGCTGGGTAATGGAGATGAGATGTTAATGTGCCTGCAAGTGATGCACTGCAGCAAACTGAGGCGGTATAGGAAGGGTAGATTAGAGGAAGAGGGAAGTGAGAAAGAAAAGAAGATAAGAGGGAGGAGAAAAAAAAGAAAGACAAGAAGATAAGCATTAGAAAAGAAGGGAAACAGAAAAAAGATGCTGAGATCAAAGCTGATGATCTTGATTAGGCTGATTATGCAGCAAGATGATGCTTGAATAAACTAATTGCATATATTCTGGCTGTACTCTAAAAGGTATTATGTAAAGTACGTGTAGGAATTTCCTAAAAATAATGCATAGATTAATACAAAAGTAATCCCTCTCAATTATCACTTATGACCAACTAGTATGTGGCGGTGTATGTATCTGCAGAGACCCTTCCCTCTGCCTGTATTTTATTTTTTCCTATTATTTCGATGTGTGCAGGACGATTATGGGCGTCAGCAAAGAGCCTTTAACAGTGTGCAAGGTGCTCGATGGTGTTTTTTGCCTCCAACATTTCACTGTGAGAGGCTTTGTCACAAACTCAAATGAGTGGCTTCTCTCCTGTATAACTAATGTCTGCAGACATAATAACTGTGGTGTAAGCTTCTTACTTCTAATTGAAGGTGTGTGACCTTCTAACTAAACTACTTTAGTTTCCTCAAATAAAAAATAAAAACGGTAAAAATAACAAAAATGTAATGTAAAATGTATTTTTTTTTTTAAGTGCCAATCATAATCAAAGTATTGTTCTCTCAGTAATCAAAGTGCAAACAGAAACTGACCAATTTTTTTCTTCAAGCATGATACACTACTCAGCCTAAGATATGATCATGTTATTTTTCAGGAATATGAGCATGTCCACATTCTCAGTAGTTCAACCAGTTTTTTTATACTTGAATTTGTCATTGTACAGCAGAGAGAGATAAACAGTTTATTATACAATTGATTCACCGTGATTATGTTCTAAAACACAAATAAAAGATTCCACAGATGATTTTGTGGAGACAGATGCTATTTTGTCTTCCTCTGCATTTTATTCATTGCAGCAGTAAACAAGGAAGAAAATACTTTAGTATTGATTTATGACCATTGTTTAATATCATTAAAAGTAAAGTTAAGATTAGCTGTCGGCTTCCCAACTCATTTTGAAAAAGACAGAGAAACAGAGTGATTTGCGCGAGTCAGCGACACACTGACCTGCAGGCTGCAGACCTGTGTCTCGGGCAAGAGAGATGGGGAGAGAGAACGGCGCTACCCGCTAACGTTCTAACGCTGGATTTTACAGGCAGCTTTTTTCCAACTGCAACTCCACTAACGCTCTGCAAAAGTTAACTCAGAGTCAACTTTGAAGAACAGGCGGGGGATCCTCAAACTGTGGTATAAGTACCACTGGTAGTACCACCCTCTAGTAATGGTGTGTGATACTGCAATATTTGGTATCAATCTGATACCAAGTAAATACAGGGACAGTATCGCAGATACCAATACGATACCAATACTTTTTTTTAAATTAAGGTAAATGCATCATCAAATTGCTAAATCTGAATGAATTGTCATGACCTTAAAGTGGTTTTGTGATTTTAACTTTGGATTATTAAAACCCAGGATAGAATTTGCTTGTATAAATTTGTTGTGTTACCACTGTATCCTACGGCCTTTTTACAAATTATACAGCTTGCCGTTGTTTCATTTTCGGCCTGAAAATATAGCCACACAGCGCTCCTCTTCCTCTCTGCCATTCTTCTGCTGTCTCTGACCTGCTTGTGTGTGTGTGCTGCTGGCCGATGCCGGTGTGCCAGTTTAGCTGGTGATCATGTTAACTGGTGATATTTGAATAAAATCAGGGAATATTCAACAAGGCCCTGCCTACTTTTTAAGAGCGTTCTGCTCTGCCTCCGCCCCTCGAGTGCCAAAGGTTCACATTTTCACAAAGTGTTTGCAAGTGAGGCAAAATAATGGATATCGCTGAAAACATCACCAGTTTATGTGTAATACATGTCCGTTTAAGCATTATCCACACAAATACGACACATACTTAATAAAACGGAACAACGCACTACAGATCTAGCTGGGATTCGAACCTGTGGACAAAAAAAAAGCTGACAGACCAGCTTCTACTTCATCTATGCCACTACACTACACACCCCTGAAGTGTTGGTGTGACTTCTATCTATATATTGGACTTTTATTGGACTTTTGGTCTAAGTTAACACAGGTTAACATATGAGAGAAATATACGCCCATGTTAACTGGTGATATCACAGTTTAACATGGGCAAATGCAAGCCTCGAACCAGTAAAGTAGGTTCATCTTTGCCTCACATACCAAAACCTAACTGATGTACAACAAACAGGCATGACCCCACTTAATACTTTATTCCGTTTTGGGGGTAAAAATGAACCACGTTAGTCATGCGCAAACGTGATCATTTATTATTGTTATTGTGGGCCATCTCATACGAAGAATGTGTAGGCCTATCTCAGAACAAGCAGTCTCTTTCAACCTGTGCCACAAGTCAACTGATTATAGTTGTGTTTAATTTCATTAGACCCATATTAGGAATCTGAAACAGCAACATCTGAATGTTATCAAACTCTCTCAGTACATCAAAGTTTTGTAATCATATACCATGATGACCATTTTGTGTCGTCAAAGTAGACCAACAAATTATGTGTGGGATAAATAAAAGTCAAAGTCAGAGAAAATAAGCTTCATATTCAGCTTCATAATCACTAGACTTGCTGCAACTCACTTCATAACTTAATCGAGACTAAGATAACACTAAGTCGCCCGAGAGAAAACGAGGATCAGTTGACTTGTGGCACAGGTTGAAAGAGACTGCTTGTTCTGAGATAGGCCTACACATTCTTCGTATGAGATGGCCCACAATAACAATGATAAATGATCACGTTTGCGCATGACTGACTTGTTTCATTTTTACCCCCAAAACGGAATAAAGTATTAAGTGGGGTCATGCCTGTTTGTTGTACATCAGTTAGGTTTTGGTATGTGAGGCAAAGATGAACCTACTTTACTGTTTCGAGGCTTGCATTTGCCCATGTTAAACTGTGATATCACCAGTTAACATGGGCGTGTAGTTCTCTCACATGTTAACCTGTGTTAACTTAGACTAAAAGTCCAATATATAGATAGAAAACACAAAATCATTACAGTAGTGTGTAGTGTAGTGGTATAGATAACTTTTTGACATCCAAGGTTTGAATCCCAGCTAGATCTGTAGTGCGTTGTTCAATACCAACGTTGGTATCGATATTATTGATATTTGGATTGATCTGCCCAACACTACCCTATGGTGGTACGCGGATGGATTAAAAAAAATAAAAATGAAATGAATTAATTTAAAAACATGATACTATAAAAAATACATTTTGAATAATTATACTTTAACAATGCTCATTTAAAAGTAATGAAGTGTTTCCTTACATGCAATATTTTTTGTTTCGATATCAGCCTGCTATGTAGTCACGTTTATGAACATCTATGATTACGAGCTATGATGGCAAGATAGTAAGCCGAGGTAAAATGAATGGTTCAAAAACACGGCATTGCGGCTCCAAACAGGAAGTGCGGATAAGGAGAATATTTTGCGCAAGTGCTAGTCTCCACAGCACCTGCTAGCAGAAAATGAGGCAAAACAGTAAGGAGATATGACCTGAGTCACCTCAAATGTAGATTCAGTTGGAGGAGCGGGACAGAAGAAATGCAGCATGGATGTGGCTGTCGACAATAAATATTGTTTTAGGAATAAACCTGCCTACTGCGTGAAATGTCCGTAGCTGAATAGGGTAGGCCTATGCTACACTATTTTAACGTAGGCCATAATGGTGGTACTTAGAAAGCGTAATATTTTCTGAAGTGGTACATGGTGTAAAAAGTTTGAGAACCACTGTTCTATGCTAATTTCAGTTTAAAGCCAGACTCCGTCATGCTAGCTGCTTCTCTGTACTTGTGTACTGATATCGTGAGAAAACTTTTTTACCTCCACGAGAAATATCGTCAAATTTTAATATG
This sequence comes from Zingel zingel, assembly GCA_023566125.1. Lineage (NCBI taxonomy): Eukaryota > Metazoa > Chordata > Actinopteri > Perciformes > Percidae > Zingel > Zingel zingel. Next base: position 20,476,429 of record CM042319.1, read on the forward strand.
GCAAGATATCTCGTCACACGTGTAGAAAATACTGTTTTATTCCTCCGATTCACTACTTTATTCGGCACTCCCTCTCTTCATTTATTCTCTAGCTCTCTCGACCACCGCTGTGCTTGAGGAAGAAGGGCTTTTTACAGAAACTTTTGTAAAAACTGAGTTTTAAAGGTTGTGAAACACAGCTTTCAAAATATTTTTTTGCCAATTTTTTTATAAAGTGAAAAGGCATGGATTCAAAGATACTCGCCAAAGCCCAAACGTGTTAAAGTCCAGCATAATGAAGACAGCACTATTAAAAATATAAATTATTTAAATGCCATGAGTGTCCCATTGCATGACGCATCTTTCATGACCTCATAAAACTAGAACATCATCTCCCACCCCAACGAGCAGCTCCTGCATAATGCCAATACTTAAAAAGAATGAACACCAGCATGCCTTTAACATCATGGCTATATTTGGCTATCTTTAGTAGTATAAGTAAGAACAGTGCAGAAAATATGTGCCACATTTAGCACATAGCATGAAGCATGCAAGTCTGGCCCAAAGCGAGCCAAGCTTTTCATTCACAGCTTTTTGTGTGAGTATGACATAAGAAGTAAGGTCTTTGTAGTATGGACCTTTCACATAAAATGTAAATGACTAACATCAGAACATGCTTTCAGTAGGGCTGGGCTGTATATCGACTTTTTTAATATAATAATATAAACGAGATATGCGATGAGACAATTCAGTTTATATCAATATAGTTTGATGTTGCATTACATGAACCAGAATTTGCCCAGGCGTCTGAGGTGAACGGTCTCTGCCTTGCATTTCTCACAACTGAGTGAGTGTGCAGTACCCAGGTCAGACCCTCGGTGATGTGGACACCAAGGTACTTGAAGCTGTCCAACCTCCCCACCGAGGACCCGTTGATATTAAGGGTCCTCGGTGTCCTAGTTCCTTACCTACTTCTTCCCAAAGTAGGGTCCAACAAGGAGTGGCCCTGTGGCCCTGGATATAGCCAGAGTATGTCACATTCATCAACCAGCCACAGCAAATATAAAATGTATAAGGATAAAGTGAAAGCACGCAAAACACTAATATGCATATCAGATAAAAACTGAAGATACAATTAATTCACCATTATTTGGCAGCACCAGAGAAAAGTAAAATTCAGAGCTTTTCAAACTAACTATCAATTTACCATGTATTCATAATGGTTATTAAATTAAAGTGTTACCACATCTTTATAATAGCTATGCTAAGAAGCTGCCAACATTCTACAAGTTACTTTAACCTTCCACTCCACTGCATTATGAAAAACATATTACAGTGCATAAATTAAAAGTTAATGTAAAAAAATTAAGTTAAAGAGGCACTTACTCAGTAGTCAACTGCTTTTGGCCTCCTTTTGGCATTAGTTGCATCCTCATTTTGTCTTTGAATTGGCATAACTGATAGTCAGCCTGAGTGTACTGGTGACTAACCTGCTAGCTAATAAGATGCAAAATCGATATAAGTACTTTTCCATGTTTGACTAAGTCAACTGACTATGGTACATATCTCCCGGCACCATCTCTGTACAAAAAAAGAGATGCAATCACTTTCACAAAAACACATAAAAACAACACACATGTATAAATGGCATATACTGTGAAGCACAGTAACATGAACATGGCCCGAGTGCACAATGTATGGTAATGGAAACGCTTTAACCACAGGTGCACAGCACAGGGGGTTAGATTAGGAGGAATGCACTATGTGTGATTGACCTGGTTTAAATCGTAACCATTACATTCACTACTTTTTCTTTATTTCAAAGGCAGGGAGCTCTCCATTGTGGTGTCCCACATATATTGTATACTATAAGAGAACAGTCAGTTAGAATAACCTCTCACAGAAGGAAACAGGTGTAATTGTGTCTGATTCCAAAAAAAGAGTATATCATGTCATCAATAAGCTGCTGAGGGCCAATAATGTGGAACTTTCACATTATTGACTTATTTTAATGTAACCTTAAAAAATATTTTTTTGAAGCAGAATTTTCCTCAGGGGCATGGCCCAATTGATTAACACTTAATATTCAAATTATTTTAGGTCCCAATTAATTGCAGGATGCATTTGGGAATATGGACCTGCAGTATCTCTGAAAGGCCCTTTCCTACTTTCAAGCAGACTGTACCGCTTGGCTGCTACCATCAACATAGTGTATTAAGAGGATGTCTTCTCTACTGCCACGCTAAAACTTTTGCATTTTAACTAAGTTATTTTAAAGGACAATTCTGGCACAAAATGAACCTAAGGGTAAATAACATATGTGTACCGAGTCGAACGTTCTCTGGGATCTGTTTTCATGCTAATCGAATGTGTCTCTAGCTTGAAACAAGCTACCGCAAACCGGGGGTTAGCTGCTAACGCTAGCTTTCGGGCACAGGGTAAATCACTATTTGATATCACTAACAAGGGTCGAAATAGCACCACACTTAAACGGTAGCATAATGAGGGTCCCTATATGCAAACCGAAGCATTGAGAACTTTGTAAGTGTACATACAGTTTATTACAAAGATAGATTATAAAGACATAGCATTAATGTTTACATGCGGCCGCCATCTTAGATAACAGTTATGACCAGTCGAACGCCGAACGCCGTGCAACCAGTAACCAATAACATAGCTCAAACACAGCCACGTTTGTGAGCCACAATTACAGCTACAAGCTAAATAATAATATGGTGCAGCCCTAGTGGTTATAATGACCAAACAGGCACTGGCACTCATGGCTTATTTCACTCTGCTAATACAGAAAATTAAGTAATTTAAAACCAATAAATCCCTTATGTATATTAAACTTTAAAGCAGAGCCACTGCTGGGGACAACTGCACAACGAATGCACAATGCAGAGACTTCTACGGTGGCTCCTACTGTGAAATGTATGTGAAAGTACAAAAACAAGCACAACATAACAACATAACATAACGTTACAGCATGTTTATGGTAGTAAATTATATGAAATTCTTTGTCTGTGCACATGAAAATTTCAGAAGATTTTCCTCTTCCCCCTCCTCTGCTCCTCGCTAACTTCCTCTCTCTCTACCATCATACCATTATTCCAACATATCTCCTCTTTCTCCTCCTAGCTGCAATCATTACAAGAAGCTAATTAACTAAGTCCAATGACTGAACTGAGTAACCCCATGAGTGGACTGGAGCAGCTGGCTATTTTAGGAAAAGTTTGCTGTTAAGGCAGCATAGAGATACTTTGCATAGTATGGACACAATCCCTCAGCCCCATCAGAAACAAAGACAGCTGGCAGAGAAGAATATCTGTGTCCCTGTATTTCTGTGAAGCAGGAACTCTGTGTGAGCTAGGGCATGCAGGTAGCTCCTCACTATGCTCCGTCCTGCACTGTTCTTTGGTGAACTGAGTGCGTGGGTTCATTGATTGTATCTCTCTCCTGGCACGTTAATGGTCGTGGTACACTCGTCTCTGGACCCAGCATTAGCATGGTCAAGTTATTTCCTCTCAGGGGCTATTTCCACTGACCGAACAGGATTTTTCCGTTCACTCCTTCAAACTTGTGAAAGAAAACGGCAAGCTGTATTTTTCCATTATTTCCTATACACTGCCTGGTGTATACAGGGAGCACATAAAAAAAAATAATTAAGGCCATGAGATGAGGTTGAAAGCTCTGGAAATGTTCAGTGAGTGGCCCTTGTGCTAAGAATTTCTTTGTCGAACTGCTATTTCCCTACACATGGAGAGACGAAGAGAAAAGAAAAAAGACTTGAAGCTGAGGAGAAGTGAGTAATGAATAAACAGAAAGAACAAATAGAAAGGGAAATTCCAGGTGGGAGTTATCCATCAAGCAGCTTTTCCCCTGCAGTAAATGATGACTTGCTTGGGGTAATTCTACACACATTCACACACACTATCCTCTGCAGATAATTGGTGTCATGAAAACTAGCCTGTCAGTCCCCCTGTTAACGCAGAAGTGCTCTCTTACACCCCAACCCCGCACCTCACCCCATCATCTTCCTGTCCTCCACCCCCATCTCTCAGGTTTATTTGGTGCTACACTTTTTGAGCTTCCTCAGTCCTTATACTACTTAAATCTGTCTTTAACCAATTACTTTTCATGGCACTCAATAAGAAAAGATGAGAATCCTAAGAAAATAAACCTGCCTGGCTACTTGTAGAGAATTAAAAGTATGTAAAATGCCATCCTGTGTTCCTGTAACTTAACGCCTAGGATGAAAGAAAAAACACATCTGCAACAGATGCAATTAATTACATTTTGATTAAAGGTAACTCCTGTTGCTGTTCAGGATCCCCCCTGCAGTATACCACTGGATTACAGTATAAAAACGGCAGTATGCCATTGGATTACAAAGCCTTTAAACAGAACATATAGCCACATGATGTCTCCTTGAAGGCCACAGTAGTGTGCAGCAGGTAAGCTGTGTAAAACATTGTGCAGGCACAGGCAATGAATGAAGATGCATATTGTCAATCACATTGCAACTGCCTATATAGTGGCAATATGAGACTTACACACACATTTTGTGCCACACTTTACACCTTGAATATTGATGAGGCATAAAAAGCCGAAACAAAACTAAAACTAAAAAAATAAAGTCCATTGGCCATAGACTCAGCTCTTTGCCACTTGCCAATGTATTCATACTATCATCCAACTGTGGTGTGCACTTAGTCATGTATGCACGTGTGTGTGTGTGAGAGAGTGTGTTTAAACCTCTCAGGAGACTTTCCAGTCCCTTCATGTTGTCACAGGGTTTGGCACTGGTCTTGTTTCTCCAGATGTTCCCACCATCCTGTCTCTTGCTCTCTCTCTCTCTCTCTCTCTCTCTCTCTCTCTCTTTTAATGTCTGCCTTCTCTCTGACTTTCCATTTTTAGGGATGAGAAACTCACTTTTAAACTTCCCATGTCTTGCTGTCTGCTTCCTCTGTCAATTGCGAGCACAACCATCGCCCAAATCCCACCCCCCTCCCGTTCCTTTGTAAGTGATGAGTAGGATAAATGTTTTCCCTGCAGAAAGTATTTACCTAACTGCAGCATTTCTCTATTTAAACCATGTCAAGCATGGTGTGTTTGCAGAAAAGAAAAAGAAATGTCACACAATGTCACGAAAGGGGCACTAAAACAAGAAATGACATATTGGATTTTTTTAACACCGCAGTCTTAATACAGCTTGTTGGTAATGTGCAGTTGTGTTTTAAACAAAGGCTATCAAGGGCAAACTTGATCTTTGTACAGGCTCCCAAGACTTTCATACACTGACTATGTCATAACAGTCCAAATATTATATTCCACAAAGTCACTTAGAAGCCAGACACTTATCATTGCTTTTGGACCACAACTAAAAAACTAATATACTCTTGAACCTCATGTTTCTTTCCACACCATCGTCTCTAGAGCAGTGCTGATTATTGAGCCCATTTCAAAGGCAGTCTGACACATTGAGGCATACAGTGACGTTGAATATTACCACAGTAGTTACAGGAAATATCAAGTGGAACCATATTAAAGGATTACAAAAACTGAAGTACTTCACAACATGTCAAGTGTAGTGTAACTGCTTCCAACTAATCCCTTTGTGCCTTCTCCACAGTAGCAAAACCAGACTGAAATTCAACAGAAATGCCATTGTTTCAAAAGGATTTACTTACAGCGAAACAGCAGAGAGAGGAAAATGTGGTGGTGGTGCTAGGTACCGTTTCCCCAGGTATCCCTTTTGGTGCTGATGATAGTTGTAGTAGCAGGGTGGCCTGTCCAAGACTAAATATAACCTAGAGAGCTTGTAGCAGGAGCAGACAGCAGGCCAAATTGGGCTTTTCCACGCCACATGGACAGTGTATTTGCCATAGGACAACTCATTCTGAACGGCTGGAAAGCTGCACTGCACGGGGAAATACAGGAACAAGAAGCTGCACACTAGGGCTCTGTCCCTAGAACAAATGAAGGGAGTGAGGAAGGAAGGGAGGGAGGGAGAGATGAAGGAAGAGAGAGGGAGGCAGGGAGGGACTGAGCTGGGTATATACTGTATGAGTATATATAGGACCTGCTAGCATGACCTCTTATAATCAGAGCACTCACTGACATACACATAGCCAGAGCCTTTGGTCAATCTGGAAAAATACTGATAAATCATCAACTTTGCACTCAAAGGGATTCCTCTTGTTCTGCAAAAGATGAGTATATGCTTGGTTTGCATTCTGTGTGGTGAGCTTCATTCGAAAATTGGACAAAAATATAGAGCAAGAGAGCGTTACAGACAGTAAGCCCCTTTTCAATACACGTGCTGGCTTTGGCTTGACTCGGTTTGACTCAGTGTGCCAGCCCATCACGTCAGGGACTTGCATCTCCATTGTATCAGGTGTAACCACTTGAAGGTGTGTCTTTAACTGTAACTCGCTTGTCTTGAGTTGGTGACGTTTAAAAGCAGCGGGCTGATCCATTTCTGTGACTAGTGGTCAAAGTAGCGGCTGTAAAACAGTGGATAAACACATCTAATTTCTTAAATATTATTCACAATAAAAGTCCTCTGTTATTTTGTTATTTAAAAGCTTTTATTATGAAGCAGCATAATCAGTAAATGTTGGGTTTTCATAAGCAGTAACTCAACACAACTCCTATACAGCTAAAAGTGGTCATTAAACAGTAAAATAAAGCAGATATTTGAAAGTACAAACTAACAGTTCACAAAGGACAAACTTTGTCAGGCGCGGTTTGGCCCGACTCCAAAGATGGTCCATCTTGGGCGCAACTTGGCACATTTAAACTGGTAATGGAAACGCAAATCAGCATGGCATGGTTTGACTCAGCGCACCCAAAAGGTGCAGTTAGTCTCTAAATAAAAAAATGCAAATACTATGCATTTTTCATAAAGAGAGGACAAGTTACAGCCGAGTTTGCACTCTTGGAAATAGTAGTGTGGCAACCTTCTCACAGCAGGGTGGTGACAGTCCCTGCCAAAATGTGTTTTTTTCTATTTAAATTTGGGAATGTGATGGGAATCAGTCCCATCTGTTAATTAGGACCCACTCTTACACCTTATTTCAAACCAACATAGTAACGCTAGTCAAACCCGTATTGACGGCAGCAATTACTTCTATTACAAATAGGGTTGGTCCGATGGATGATGTCATTGTTCATCGGTGAAGACAGCCATTCTGATGTCACGACAGACATAATGATGTCCCTCCACCCTACACCCACACCGGGCACAGATTGCTTTTGCGAGTGCAACTACAGGTGGACACTCAGGCTGTCACTCTGTTCCCAAAATCATCAGTTTGGATAGCTGTTATTGTGTATTGCCTCTGGACAGCATGCACCCAAGAGATAGAAAGACAGAGAGAGGGAGTGTGTGAGAGAGAGAGAGAGAGAGAGAGAGAGAAAGTGAGCGAGAGGTAAATGTACTGGTACAATTACGAACACACTTTTTTTACTGTATAGAACACACAAATTTCTAGCGAAAAGTTTATGTTAGTGTTTCCTGTTTTATTTTGAAGTCTCTGTTTTCTCCCTTGTCTTGTCTAGTTTTACTTCCTGTCTTTAGTCTTCCTGCCCTTGTGATTGTCTTATGTGTTTTACCTGTTGTATCACATGTGCCTTCTTTGCTCGTTACCTCCTGTATTTAGTCTCTGTGTTTCCCTAGTCTGTTGTCAGGTCATTGTATTTTCTGTGTCGGAGTGCTGTGTATTAGTCTGCCTGTTTTTGTCGCCGTGTTGCTTATTCCTGTGGTTCCTGTTCTTCTTTGTTACTTCGTTTTTTGGATAACCTTGCTTGCTGTTTTTGGACACCTTTTGTTGTATGGATTTTTTGTTAATAAATATTCAAGCTCATCGCATCGCCTGCCATCTCTGCATTTGGGTCCAACATTCTCTACCGTTATGACACACGATGGATAATATGAAAGACATCCTTTTATTCTTAATGGTGTTGGATTCAGCTCCTGTATCAGGTTTTGTGCCCATCTGATATCAGGTTCAGTTCGAGTTTGGATGACTTGCACAGCCCACGTCCGCAGTTTGAGTGTCAGACTGCGGACTCAAGCTATGTTTCCATCCACACGTTTTTATGCGAATTAAGTGATATTGAATGAAAATTGCCTTATGGAAACAGTAAAAATCGATTGAATTTCATGAATATCGACTCAAAGTTTATACGTTCGGTCTCATCGGATTTTCTTTTGATCTATGTACGGATTATGCGGTAAACGCTGATGGTAACGTTATTTGCCGAATAAATAATGAATGTGATTAAGTTTCGGGTAATTTTATGGTTAAACAGACACACCTGTACAAGTCAGAAGTGGTGAAGACCGCGCGCCCAATGCGAACTGCCAGGAGTTCCGACGCAAATGTCCTTTATGACGCAACGATCGTCTACTAGAGCCTGTAGTACAATTGATGGCCAGCACTTCTGTTGACAAAATCCCTGCAACCTTCAGCAGGGGGTCTAATCAGGACATGAGTCCCATCTTTTGCGCCATACACCTGTGGCACAAGGTAGGGTAGGGTTGGGCATCGCTTGAATTTTAACAATTCTGATTCCAATACCGATTCTTTGAGGGGTGGAGTTGAAACGGGTCACATGCCTATTTTCACAAATAGTTTTATAAGTTTTATTTTGATTCAGTGGTGGTTTGCAGTTTTACAGGGCTTGTTCAATGTAAAATAAAGCCACACTAGATTGCTGCTTACTGTGCTCCAAGGCTGCAACATAGCGCCTGGCCGCTTTGGAAACCAAAACTTGCGCATATTAAATTGAGAAGCGATGATCGGATTTGAAACCAAATCATCTAAACGATTCCAAACGATTCCAATAAAGAAACGATTCTACTAGTAGCGTAATTTTTCAAACGATTCCAAGTAGGAATCGGTTCTCGATGCCCAATCCTACTCTGGAGTTACGCAGCGAGATCTCATGTGCCTCATCCACTCCAGGTAGGTATATACCTTCCCATCATCTTCGTTTTAAGTCAAATTACACAACAGGTCAAATCCGAAAATGCTTCAACCAAAGGGTTTCCGGGAAGTGTCTCTAAACAACAATCTCCCCGAACAGTTTGGAGCGCTCTCGTTCCCACACCATAGGCCAACTCCGTCGGGCATTTACATGCATCTGCATCAGAGCAATGTGTTGACAGCGTCATTGTTTTCTTATTATAGCTTGATTTGTCGCTATCAGCTGACACATAAGCACTATTACTACTTGCGAAATATTACTCATTTGTAGGTAGACAACGCCATCTATTTTGTTTGGCAAAACTTTGTTCGCTTTTTTTAGTTGCCTCCACCAGTGTTAATTAATTACCTGATTATGGACACTTTTAAGGGCATTAACCTGCTTTGCCCATGGTCAATTGTCAAATAATCATTTTAAGACCATTCATTTATATGTTCACACATTTGCAATCAAATTCTAAAGTTTTTCAAACAACAACTTTTTTTTCAAACAGTGTTTCCCTGGTAACATGGGACAGCATAGCTGTGGTGATTATATCACATAGATATACACAGCTATGAACCAATCAGATTGCTTAATTTGAGCTACCTGTTTAATGATACATCTTAAACACAATTGATTAATTTAGTTTTATCAACTATGGTACACCTGGAGTACAGCAAGTCAATTGGAAGTGAATGGTTTACTAGCTCTTAAGTATATAGTAGATAGTAGGTTGTTGTTTAAACTTTTTTTTGAGAGCTTGCAGGCGACCAAGTGTTTACGGAAGGATGGTTATGAATGTAGAATTTTGGGTTCAAGTTGCTTGACTTCCTGAGAAATACAAGAGAAAGGGAAATGAATGTGAGCTAGTCTACGCTTCCACCTCTACCACTACAGCTGTTTAGGTTCCCTTGAGCATAGCAGGTAAACACCTGTTCCCATGAGGAAGGCAGTTGCCAGAAGAGTGTTGTTGTGCTGGAAAGCTGAGGATGTTTAGACACGCAAAGAGCCTCAAGCAGATCCTAAAGTGAAACGTCATTTCTTCCATTTCTATGTCCTGGTGGGGAGTTCGGTCATTTAAAGGCCCAGTGAAAAGAAATGTGTGGGCAGGGTATCATTTTGAGAAGGATTATTTTCATAATCAGTTAAGAATGACATAAAATGCAGATGTTATATCTACTCAATCTCAACTCAATTATTTAATAACAGTTCAGTTTGAGAGTTCATTTTTGACCTTGGAAGTAGTATTTTTAACTTAAGCTCCACTTACCAAAACTTTCATCCACATATCATAAGGTTCTTCATGAGAACTGAGCAAACTAAACGAAAAGCACTGCAAAAAGCCAGTGAATGGACATTGTGTTAGGATCATTTTGTGTGGAAAATAACTGTAATTTACATGTTAAAAAAGATTACTGAGTGGGACTTTAAGGATCTGAAGGTGGATAACTTGTTAATTTAGAAATACCTCAACACATTCATTTTTCGTGAAGTAATCAGAGTTTTGAAACATTCTTCAATTCAAAGTAAAATAAAAGTTTGTTTCACCATTTTTTTTGTTGTTTTGTTTTCTCTAGCTCTCTTTCACTCTCAAAATAATGAATCCCTATCAGTGGAAGAGAAAGTATTTGGCCTTGTAAACAACCAGCTGTGGGGGGAACCACAAGGATAATCTTGTTAGACAATTTCCCCTGAACAATTGTACGTGCATGAGCAAGAGTGTTATATTCTTTTACTTATGCACACACACACACACACACACACACACACACACACACACACACACACACACACACACACACAGTGCTTAAAATCCAAGCAGAAAAGGATGACACATGTGGCAGAGTGGAGGTCTTCCCATGCCCCCCCTGCCCTTTCTGTTGGACTTGGACATCTCCCACAGGCTGAGCTGTAAATAGTCAGTACCCCCAAAACCTTCACACACAAACACAGATACATTCACAAACACATATACCCCTGCGTGCGTGCGTGTGCGCACACACACACACACACACACACACACACACACACACACACACACACACACACACACACACACACACACACACACACACACACACACACACACACACACACACACACACACACACACACAACTATACTTAGATGCCTACTCTGGCCTGCCTCCATATATTCAAACCTCTCCCCACAGTGAGATGGAGCACATCAGCTTGACTCTTTAAACAGAGACAAAGCTACATCTTCTGTCTCACTACAGGAAGATTACAATTGAAATGAACGTGAAATAGTACAACTTAAGATAGTTCTGCAAACATTGGCCTGCTTATGTTTGATAAAGTAAAGCAGCACAGAGGATTTCACCAGATACTGGCAGCTTCCAGCCTCGCTGGCAAGCTCATGGAACATCTGTAACTGTTAACGTCCAAACAGATCACAGTAATAATTTATATGTCAGGAGGCAATACCTCAGAACAGAAACAAGGTTTTATTGAACTATTTGTCAGAAGCGAGCCACTTCAAAGATTGCACAGTAAATTTACTGTGTTAAAATACTGCAATAGCCAGCCTAGAGTCAATTAATGTAATTTTAGATGTTAGTTTATTTTGCTCTTCAGGTGGGTGTAATTGTTACCGTTGGCTGTAGACTAGGTACGGTGGAAAGACGTGTACACATGCAAACACACTAACTCACACAGACACTGAGATGTCTTGACATATGATCAGATCCCTGCAGCCAAAAAGCACTCCAAAAATCAAGAGGCAGTGAAGAAATAATTTGTCTGCTCGAAGTTGGGACATGAATGTTATAGTAAACTGCTTACATCATGCATCCTCTTACTGGTAGTCCTGCAGCAGCCACTGCAGCTAAACACTTTTCAAATGAACTTTAGTAGAAGTGAGGCAGAAGCTTACAAAGTCAAACAATCAAATGACTGATTGACAATTAGGCATGGATTGGCCATTGGGAGTAACGGGAGATTTCCCGGTGGGCCGGTCTATTTTTGTGGGCTGAATGGGCTGCACTCCGGTTTGATCGGCCCATAAAGAGAAGAGAGATCACATCATTGGCCCACTTGTGTGTCTTATGAACACTGGCCATTCACATCCTTGGTCTTTGACTGACAGGCCCACAGAGAGGAGAGAGATCACATGATTGGCCCACTGGTTTACCTCTCATCTGAACACTAGATAATCACATCCCACTATGGCCCACTTCCATCCTACCATAGAGAGGGAGCACATTTAAGTCATGCCCCCAGCGGCGAAAATAACACCACAAAGTGCTGGTAGCTAGCTAAAAACACAAGATTTAAGCATGTCAAATGATTCCTTTAGCACCCTTTCTCTACCAGAGAGGACAAGTTAGCTGTTTGTAAGCAAATGTTGGTTATGTCTAAGCAAGCTAAGGCACTTGCAAACATGCACGTTCTGATTTATCCACATTCCACTATAACACAAGCTGCATACTGTGTACAAAATGCTGATGACAGCCATGCTCCACCCTCAACTTTTAGCTAGTATATTATCATACTATCTTACTTACCACTCAGCTAAATGAGAGTATTAGGGGCTGATATGCAGGGTTCAAAATTACCTTTTTGTCCACCAGCCAAATGGCTAGTGAATGTTAAAATTTTACTTTTTCTTGGCTGGTGAGTTAAGCAAATCTACCAGCCACTTGCACCATTCACCAGCATTTGGCTGGTGAATGGTGCTAATGTTGAATCCTGCTGGTATGTACATGTGTTGAAGGGGAGTGGAGGACGGTTGGTGTCCGGCCGATTGTGATGGGCTGGTTTGGGTCTCAAAAGTCCAGGGCTGATTTTTTTTTTACCCCAGTCCAGCCCTGTTGACAATCACTTATGTCATTTGGTATTTGAGAAGACTGAGCTGCTTTATAAACAATACATCTTTAACAAGGGCACTGCAGTGCAGCATTTGCTGTTGTACAGGGGTAGTGGAACCTCAACAATGGTTATAACTGAATCTTGATAAAAACTGAATAGACAGGGAAAGACGGAGAAATAAATGCTGAGGAGACAATATTTCCAGTGCATAACATACAAATAAACTGATTTATCACTTTTCTTTACTTCACATGATTCAAAATTGATCTACATTTGCCTGTTAAATGTTACTCCATGAGCACAGTGCATGATCACAGTTTGTAAGTGTAAGGAAATGATGATCGGAGAGCACCCCTCCATTTTACGTGAAATCTGCTCATACTGACAGCAGGTCCTAAGTGTGTTACCTAATACGACAAAACAAATGTCAAGTGTCACATGCAATTGCAACATTTCAAACACCCTCTCTCTGAAAGGTTACATACTGCACAGTAATGTCAAAAAAAGGTTTTTTTTCTGTATCCATTCTATCACTGCATTTAAATTCAATTCACTACATAACCTCCTAGATTTAGGAGAGTAACAAGTTAACATGAACTTAGTCATCATATTTAGTATTTGGTTGCAAATCCTTTGTATCAAAGATTCTCTATAACTAAGATACCGCATTAGCTGCACGATGATAAAAAACAGTATATACTTCCTGTCTCCTAAATGGGCATGGCCTCGTTTTAAAGTGTAGTGAACAGTCGTGTGGATGGGTGAACAGTTACATTTGTATCATTTATTATTTTCTTTTGCTAACATTAGATATTTACCCATCTAAAAGCCATATTTAGCATCACGAAAATTGTTTTGTTACGGCATTCAGGAACTTTAGTTAGCTTACAGTATCTGTGTTGCCAGATCTCAAACTTCTCCTGATTTGTTCTACTGAAAAATGCCATTTGCGTGTCAGAATGTTCAGGAGATACATATGTGACTTGTGAAAAATTAGTCCAATATTTGCCTTGGTGACTATGGGGCGAAATAATTAGTCATAATCAGTGTTCACGTTCACTTCTCTTATTGGAATGTACAACCTGTAGATATCAGGCAACATTTGATTCCTTCCCTGATGATACTATACCAAGCTTGTACTGCAGTTATCTTCCCTTTTTGTTTTTTTGGCTGAGGGTTGATTTCAGTCTGGTCTTCTGTAAATGAAAAAATGTTTGTTGGATTGAAGTCAGGTGAAGAAAATGTTATTGTTAGACTATAAAAAGTATAGAAAATAGCCTTTTATGTATGTTTAGGATTGCTGTCCTGCTGAATTGCTTTAAATGGGGGTAATGTGTAAAAAGAATATGGAATCTAACAGCGCACACTGGACCGAAGTAGGAACAACCCTGACTTGCAGCTATTTTGAGTTATTCAATTTGTTCTTCCACTGAGCATTTAGCAATTAGCTATACCTTTCACAAACATGATGTGCAGTCCCACAATGCAACTTAAAAATGTTCCACTATTTTTTTATGCCACACAGACATGCACAGTGAATTCTGGGGGAGTGTAACACAGAACAGAAAGTCAGGAGGAAGGAACTCAGGAGGTACCTGCTGTGCCTCATTCGTGGCAGGAATTTTAAGCCTAGGAGTATGAAAATTCCTAAAAACAATGCATGTATAAAACATATACAGAAATGTATGATACTAAGAGCATTTTAAAGTAATATATAGACGGATTTCTATTTAATTACAAGTTAGTTAATTACAAGTTTGTCACTTACATTGTTATTAAGAGCAATTCCTCGGAAATGAAATCCTGCAAGTTCCTTCAGTCTTACTGAAGGCTTTGTTGAGCAAAAGGTTTAACCTGAATGCACCCAATACACACAGCCCACTGTAAGCTCTCTAATGTGCAGTTTACCCTGGAGTCTAGATTATTTAACTGCAAGTGCTGAGAGTCCACTTTTGCCAAGACTCAGAAATCAGGCAAGTCGACCCAGCATGTCCAACAATAGCCTGATTAGACATTCTTTACATAATAAGGTAAACAGTAGCACAAAGCTGAATTGGGTAATAAAAGCTAAATAAAATGTGGCTGTTTATTTAAGGGTAGAGTGCAATCTGGCAGCTACACTTGAAGGGCACTGTTGGCAAGAAGCACTATCAGCCTTTCTAGATGGCTATTAGCATAACTGCAGTCGATTTACAGGTCGGACAGCCAAATATTGTAGAGGCAGTACTGCTAACATCAAAATGGTAAAACGAACACATAACAGTTGTTAGGCTTTGGTGTGTTGTTAATTTAAAAAATGTGTCCTTTACAGGATGATGGTTGCATGTATCCAGTGAACACTGTGTCTGACTGTATGTGAGAAAATCCTGGCCACACTATCGACACTAATTCAACAAATTGTTAATGTCAAATTTTACATTATAATACAGAATAAGAGACAGAAGCTGCTTCAGTGTATCCTATCCATTGCATTAAAGCGGGGTGGGGCGGTAGTAGAGCAGGACTTTGCCTACCAATCGGAAGGTCGGTGGTTTGATCTCTGGCCCCTGCAGTCTATGTCGAAGTGTCCCCTGCAGTCTATGTCGAAGTGTCCCCTGCAGTCTATGTCGAAGTGTCCCCTGCAGTCTATGTCGAAGTGTCCCCGGGCAAAATACTGAATCCCTGAGTGTTCCCGATGCTGCGCCATCGGTGTGTAAATCTGAGTGAATGTCCGAGTGAT
>CM042319.1:20499435-20576935 GCA_023566125.1 Zingel zingel
AACTCTAAGCCAAACTTTGAAAACGACCCTTTTCGGTGTTAGAAGAAGAAGAAGAAGAAGAAGAAGAAGAAGAAAACGTCTTGCTTGTTGTGTTGAATGCATTGACTGGAAGACAAAAACACACATTAATAAAGATAAATTAATTGTACTCAAAATCCGTATAAAATCCTAACGTATGCCTACTATATAAAGCTGGATATATTGTCTATTTTTTTTTTTTACATAAACACAATTATTTTCATAATAGATACCTTAAAAAACCACTGTGACCACAATGTGTACAATTAAAAATAAGCTCGTCGTTGCTTTCCTATGAAACAGCAGCACTGTTTTTGTAATGACCTAACAGTCGGTATTTTGGGCATTTTGGTAGCCTATAGTGCCATTTCTTCTTACTTAGCCCAAATATACGCTGATACAAATATATCTGCAATACGCTTATTGGCTTGTCCAATTTATTGGACAGCCCAATGTGTAGTACAAGAAAAGCAACAAAATATGTCACTTTTGGCATTTTATGTGGGCCCCTGGTCATAGAGATATTTTGGGCAATGTGGACATACTGGCCAAACAAACTGTTAAAAGAGAAAATGCACTGCAGATGTCAATAGTGCACTTTCAAAGACAGAGGAATAGGGTATAGTGTATTCTTTTGGGGGCTTTTTGCCTTTAATTGATAGGCCAGCTGTAGACAGTAAAGGGGGTAGAGAGAGGGGGGACCACATGCAGCAAAGGGCCACGGATTAGAATCGAACCCAGGCCACTGCGGTAAGGACTCAGCCTTAGTATATGGGGCGCATGCTCAACCAGGTGAGCTACCAGGGAGCCCCGTATCGTGTAGTTTGTAAGGCAATAAATGTAAATCCTCCAAACTTCACTTTGACAGCTATTATATTTGCAAGACAGCCTTATAGAGACAGCTGGCTCATTAAAAGCTGGGGAAACCAAGCTTGGGCGTTTTCCCCCTCCACTATTATAATTGTTTTCTAAATTTTAGAATGCCACAAATGGTTATACTTTTACGACATTGGGTGTCAGGTTAATTTCTGTCAGATCACAGACCTTTTACAACCAAAACAACATACATGCCTATTTCTTTCACTCTCTTGCCTATTGTGCTTGCTTGTTTGAGGTAGTATTTGCTTCGGTCATTCTGCAGTGGGCAACATGCAGGGTGCTGAAAATTGATTTACTGGCAGAGATTTAGAATTTTCCATTACACAGCACACGTGTTGCCAGGGTGGGTTGGTTAGAAACGGACCTTATTGGGCTATGTATTCCTGAAACCTGTCTTTGTGTCAAAACTTTTGTTCTTTGCTCGCTGTCACTGCAGCACACTGTAATGAGTTTTGTTGTCCATTATTAGAGATAGATGACCGGGTTCATGTTCACTTCACCCATACTGAGTACTGTATTTCTCTGATGTCTATCAGCAGATGGGTCGTTGACCTGCTCTCTTACCCGGGCCAGGGTGTGCAGAAGCACAAATTGAGCAGCAAGAGCAGATGGGAGCAAGACGGATGAGAGGAGGATGATACAAGAGCTGTGTGCTTAATATTTAACCAGTGAAGCAGCATGCTGCTCCGCCCAGGGGGGTGGGGTTGAGGGGGTTATAAATAAAGGCATCACACTGAAGTGACACCAATTAAGTGTTGGGGAGACTACACTTTTACTCCACAGTATTTCCAATGACAATACTGCGGGGAGAAGTAGTTTACATGTAATGTTGTGCTGGTACCAAGGGTGTAGCAGCCTGTACTAAGCAAATGTTAATGAACAATATTAGTATAACATTAATAGTGTATTTATGTGTTATGCAAATTAGTAGTAAATGGTGCTGTAAAGATCCAAGGAGAAGAGACGAACTGCAGCAGCGCCCCCAATTGAGAGTTACCTGAACTGCCAACAAGCAGTCCCCCCTTCTGGCCCCTTCATTAATCAACACACAGAGGACTAATCACATTATTGGCCACACCGCACCTTTGTATTCTTGTCAAAAGTTCTGTTAACATTTTTATAGTTTTTAAGTGACTGAATTCAAATCATGTCTACAGCGAATCCCTTGTTCAGACATGCTGCTACACCTAAAAACTAGAACTAAGGCACCGTTACAACGAATGGAGCTGAATGACCCAGTGGATGATTAATTATTTTATCCATGGCCAGCCACAGCCTGAACATAATATTAAACAGTAGTTTTTCATCACTCAAACCTAAAACTAGAAAGAGCACAGTGCACACTATCTGTTGAAACTAAGACTCCTCAGGTCACTTAGAATAAGATCCTCTAGTTAGGGAAATTAGTACCATCATGTGGTATTTCTAGCCAGAGGAGCCAAATATTTTACATTGGGTAAAATATTGATTTGCTGCTTTGTTGAGGCTGATTTATTCAGAAACCAGGAAAACCTAGGACCAGTACATAGTGTCAAGTGGCCTCATTTCTACCAGTAAACAACAATTCATCTTCTCACAGTAGCTTCTTTTTCAACATGAATTTTGACAAGTCTAAATTATTTTACAAAGGAAAAACTGGCTGTCACTTTCCTTAGCTGTTCAGTTGTACTGCACACACTATTTTGAAGGGATTGTTCGACATTTTGGAAAATACGCTTTTTCACTTTCTAGCCGAGTTAGATGAGAAGATAGATACCACTCTGCAGATTGAGAGTGGTATTGATCTTGTCATCTAACTCTCGGCAAGAAAGCGAATAATCAAACTTGCCAAATTGTCAAACTATTCCTTCAAATTAATTTATTTCCGCTGAAGGCATGTTTAACCCCTTTGTTGTATTTGTTCCTTGACCTTGAAGTTAAAGTACCATGAGTCAGTCAAAATGGCTCAGGCAACCAGATGAAAAAAGGCAAACACATTTTTTCATATCTGCAGCTAAGTCAGTCACAGACTTGATGTGTCCCATGTCATACAGAGGTTTGAGTGAGCATTAAGAAAAAAAACATGATTATTAGTCACCTTTGATTTATTCCATTTGCCACTTAATATAGTACATTATAGATTTGTTTCTCTTTTTATTAGAGAACCTTTTTGTCCTTAAGGTACAGCAGCCCGGAAATCCATTTCACCTTTTAAATGCCTTTACAATAGTCAAATCCTCAATGCAATAAACAGAGCAGGTTTATCTGTGAAATTCAAAAGTGTGTGTAAGCACAAGCCAAATTGGTTCCCCGATTATGAACCACAGCAATAATTACTCTGGACTAAGCTAACCTCAAGTACGTCTTGAAGAGAAGTAGCTTGCATAATTTTTATCATTAGCATAATAAAGACAAAACATGCATTGGTAATACTGACGGCTAGACAGGTCCCTGCAATCTTTATTTTGGCTTTTCTTTCCCTCCTTCAGACAATTCCCAATTTCCATGAGCACACTTACATATCTATCAGGCAGGTCTATTCAGCTGTTGTGTATGAACAATCATTCTGTTCTTGAAGCGCATCAACTTTCTAATGTAGCTATTATGTAAATCTCCTCTCCTTACAGAATAAATATAGCCTAGCAACACACTGTGCTTTCTTAGGAAACTGTCACTTATAATTGGTGACAAATTAAAGACAGTACGAGGGAAAGAAATTGTGTCGGGGAGAACAGTACTGTAAGTCTTGGCTAAATATGATGAATAATAAGAGATATCCTCACATCTTGGAATGCATTGCAATACAAATCTCAAGAACTCTTCAGGCTCATTTTGTGCCTGAAGTCGTCTTCAGATATTTCAAGACATGGGTGATAGTGACTCCATGGATTAACAGTTGTGAACTTGACAGACAAGCCTGCATTGCATCAGGATTTCCAAAAAAAACAAAAAACATCTAAACAAATGACATAAATCCACTGTGCATCAAAGGGGTTATTGGTGGGATTTTACTGGTAAAAAACTTAATTCAGGGAACGTGTGAGGCATCTAAGACAAATGTTCCAAAAGAGGTCTTCTCTGGATTTATGCTTCGGCAGTTGTTGGAAGAACTCTCACAAACAGAGTTTTGGTGTCTAATGATTTAACTGATGAATCAGCTGGCAGCTCTGAAAAGCATAGAGAAACAAACAGTTACAAAGTATGTTTGTTTATATTTATGGCTCAAATTAAATGCGGAAAAACATTTAAGCAATCACAAAAGATCACTTCTCCAAAGATCTTAAGCTGCTCAAATTGGGAGGTTAGTTTAGTTTATTTAAATGATATCATTAAAAAAAGATACAAAAATACGAAGAAAAAAAAACACTTCTGAAAGGAATGTGCTGCAAAGTTTTCACTATAATGCACAACTTTATTGCATCCAAATTGTGCCAGCATACTATTGCCACTTTCTCACTGACCTGTTCACTTATGGATAACAAGACATCTGACCTTCCTCTAGCATGTAATTCATTTTAAATGTAGCCTATGTTGCAGGCCACAGAACTGAAATGCATGTTGGTAAAGTATAAGTGATATTTATAGTATCTCAAGATTCAAGATGTTTATTGTTATACAAGTAAAGACGTGTGAATTGCTTCTGCTGAGACAACACTCTCACAGCATACGCAGCTACAAAGTTTCTGTCACTTGCATGTTTTGCATGTGGGCCCCAATTTGTGAAGTAAATCTTATATTTGTCTTTGACCGCAAAAAACATTTAAATAAATAATATGGCTTTATTAGCTTAAGCTGATTTTAACAAACTGAGTTTTTAAAAAAAACATTTGCCAGCTGACAGGTGTAGACATTTTTCTCTTAGCCAGGAATTAAAACATAACAAACCCACTCTCTAAACTACTTTTCTTATCAATGACATGTTAGATGGTGACAGTAAGAATTATCAAATCAGATTTTCCCCTCACCGCCGAGAATTAGTGCCCTTAAAATCCGTTTAAAAGTCTTCTAAGTGGATGCTAAAGTCAATATGATAGCCATCATCTTTTCCTCTTACCCTCAGTGAGGTCCTGGTCCAGGTAGAGTTTGAGCCGTCTACCGCGGAGGCCGAAAACTTTGGCAGCCTCAGATAGCAGGCCTGAGTAGTCGAGCCCATTTTGGCCCACTGGGTTCACCACCAGGAGGGTGCCCACCTCTCCTGTCTGGCCCTCTGGAGGAGATAGGAAGAGTGTTGAAGAAAAGTGAACCAGACAGACTTTATTTCCTTTACAAATTAAGAAATGATTGGCTTGTTAGTGAAGCTTGTTCACAAGTCCTGAAAAGGTAACAATCCTAAGCCATGGGAAAAGGGAAGAAGACTGAGAGAAGGAATGATAGATCAAAAAAAAAGGTAGAGAGAGGGAGCCAGGCTGATCAATTGATAGATGTAGGGTCAAAGGGGCAAGGTGAGGGGTTTGAGTGTGAATGACTTAAAGGATAAAACTGGATTATGGTGCATTGCCTTCAGTATAATGAACAGAGTGGAACACACAATGAGTGTATTCGGAGGTAGAAAATAACTAAGCACATTTATTTAACAGCTACAGTTTCTAGTTGCTGTACAGATTCAGATTTTATACACAAAACATATGATCAGCCTGTAAAATATGAAGATTAAAGGAATAGTTTGACATTTTGGGAAAAACACATTCTATTTTTTACCCGTATGGTAAATATAATAGACTAAAAACAGCTGGCAGAGACGGCAGCACAGATCTAGAGCAAGAAAACAAAATAAACGTATCAATCAATACATCAATCTTTTTTCCAAGTGGGAATTTGTTTTGAGGCCAGATGAGTCACAAAAGTGACAAACAGTGAAACAACAGGCATACAATAATTATTTTCCCCAATGTCTAACTATTCCTTTAAATTCAGCTCCATCTTAAACATGAATGCAGGGGTTTAATTTGTGATTTCTGTATAGTGGTATTGCTAATATAACTTCAGTAAAAGATCGCAGTATTTTTTCCACTTAGAACTATTGAGAAATGTACAGTGTCTGGGTCAGACTGTTATTACTGCATCTAAAGCAAAGGTTCTGATCTGTTGGAGCTATGATGCTCCATGCATTAAGTTAAATAAAGCTTTGACTACACTGACAACATTTAGCACGATAAATGTATTGTTGGTTTTGGTCTCTCCAGGGCATTTGTTGATTATAATTCAAAAGAGTAATGACAGCCTTATAACAGCGAGAAGGACTGAAGGACTTATCATCTGTGCATGGCTGTATGTACAGTAAATGTGTGTGTGTGTGTGTGTGTGTGTGTGTGTGTGTGTGTGTGTGTGTGTGTGTGTGTGTGTGTGTGTGTGTGTGTGTGTGTGTGAATATCTCACCAGCTGGTTGTGCGTTGCAGAGCAGCAGGTTTACATAAGGACACAGGAGGGTGTCGGTGGTGGGGGTGGGGCCAGGGGAGGAAGAGCCTGAAGTTACTGACAAAGTTTTACCGCTCAAAGCCTGAAGGTCCATTTTGCTAGTCAACTCTGTAATAAACACACAAATGCACACACAAGCACACAGAGGAGTTTTAGAATTGCATCTGGGTTACTATGGAGGCACTGAACTGAGTAAATCATCAGACAAAGTAGCATTACAGTTGTAGCTAGCTAACTTTGATAGGGTTAGCGCGTCGGCTCAAATGCTTAACCTACATTTGCAGGAGTTTATTCAATGATGATACACCAGTTATACTGTATATCATTGAGAACATTTTACAGGCTCCATAGTTAACTACAATCATTAAAAAAACAAATGCTACAACAGTAAAGGTTAGTTACTTTAGTCTTTACATGAGGATGTAGCAAGAAGGTGGCTGTAGATGACCCACAGTCACTCAAATAATATGAGATGGCAGATGTTTCTACCGTAACAGTGATTTGTTGCATTTAAGTCTTTCTGAGGGGCCAGAACCAGTTCTCACCAGTCCCGCCGTTGAAGAATCTGAGCTGGGTGTTATTTGTTCCAAAGATGCTGCTGCACACTCTCTCCAGCTTGTCCAAGTCAAGTCGGTTATCCCCTTTGGGGTTCTCCAACAGCACCACCCCCTCTGAACAAGAAACCAGTCAGACAGGAATTGCAGATAAGATAAGGAAAAATGGTGTGGTACATATCCTATTATCTCCACTATAAGCAGATGTTCAATTTCCCCCAAAATGTAAAATAACCTAAACGCAACTTCTATTGACAGTTAAACAGTTTAATGACCAACCCATGTGCTACCTTGTTCTTTGTTGTTGACCTTCACCCTGACGTTCATATAGGTGCAAGCTGGTCCATTTAGAGGAGGCCGAGGGGCGGAAGATCCCTTTACTATGGTTAACTCCAAGTCTGAGCCCTTCAGCTGCAACAACAAATAAAAATAGTATACAAAAAAGTATTACTAGAGTATGACAGAGGCAAAGAGAGAAAGACATGCTGACTTTTTATGTTCTTTAAACTAAAAATCAAATTTTGACTTGTAACACACACATTAGTGGTAATATGGGAATCACTAAGAGGAAACTTTTGGTATCAGTCATGCTTACACATTGTCTGTTACCAGCATGTTTCAAAAATGTTGAAAGGCTGTGGTACACAACAAACTGCCTGTTAAACTGAACTTGTATCATAGTACAGCGAACAATAATCCTGCTTGCCCTGAAGTGTCCTGTCATACCTGAGTCTTTTCTTCTATGATGACGCTGGCAGTCTTGGGGACAGGAAAAGGCAACAGTGGAGCCTTGGTGGTAGCCAGGATAAAGTCAGTGTGAGCCTGGATCACAGAGCCCAAGTACTCCCCCTCTGGCTGGCAGCGGTAGTACACACTTATCTCATCTGATGGCACCAAATGACCCTGTGAGACAAGAGATTGAGAGACAGGTCGTGGGTTTTCATATGTAAACAAATACCAAGCACAGCATTTTAGAAGTAAAAAAGTAAAAAAAAAAAAAAAAAAAAAAGATTCACCAGCAAAAAAGCTAAAATACATCAGGAACCATAAGTGAGGAAATATGCTAATAGTACTGCTTGAATAGCTCTTCAAACGATGCACCATAACAGAAAAACCTGTTATCTGATTAAAACAAATGATTGCCAAGGAAGACGCAAAGAATCACAATTTTGCGACAAGTTATTCCTGTCAAAGCTTTTCTCTCCTCTATAAGAAAATGATATCGGGAAGAAACAATCACCTGCAAGAAAGAAGGGAGGATGGGATGAACAAAATGGAAGGGCGGCCAAAAAAAGAGAGGGTGGGGATTAAAAAAAGTCAGGAACGAATAAAGGCAGGAGAGAAAATGGGAGATTTTTTGGAAGTCTGTCTATTTTGGCATTGTGTGCTGACAGCTTCCTCTAACCTTGACACATTCAAACACACTGAACTTATCCTAATCTGCAGTGTGCACAGCCATACACATATATTGACTGTATAGTACACACACAGACACACACCAGTATGTAGCTCAAGGGCAGAGAATAGCATTA
The DNA here is from genome assembly GCA_023566125.1 of Zingel zingel. Lineage (NCBI taxonomy): Eukaryota > Metazoa > Chordata > Actinopteri > Perciformes > Percidae > Zingel > Zingel zingel. The sequence continues at coordinate 20,507,813 of CM042319.1, forward strand.
GCTAGATACAGACGAGCAGTCAATCAATATGGGAAGGTTTATAGGCTTTTCCTGCCAAGTCAAGGTACGGACCGTACCTAGCACTGTGTGTGTGTGTGTGTGTGTGTGTGTGTGTGTGTGTGTGTGTGTGTGTGTGTGTGTGTGTGTGTGTGTGTGTGTGTGTGTGTGTGTGTGTGTGTGTGTGTGTGTGTGTGTGTGTGTGTGTGTGTGTGTGTCGTCAGAGCAACAGAGATCTTCAGTTTGTGAGCAGTCCAACAACAAAAAGGAACCGCTGACCTCTGTTTCTAACACACAAATATTCACGCAAACACTGATAAAGACTTGCATGCACACCCACAAACTACTACCAAACATGTCAAAGAATTGTTAAAAATTAATTCCCATCCCCGGGGTGGAAAATTCCTAACAGATCTCAGTTTGAAATAACTGGAGGAATTTAGCCTGGCCGGGAGCCAGTGCACACCACTGCTATAGGGGGACGGAAAAAACTGTTTGTTGCTTGTGAAAACAAGGGGCTGCTGGCTAATCCGTCTTTACTCCCCAAACCACTTCAAAGCTCCAACATTAGAATCTGAAAGGGGCCAGACTGTAATTAAGCTTCCATTAAGCCTGCCTTATGATGGAGAAACTTCTAACTGTGACGCTGCAGTGGAAAGATTTCAAAACTGCCCTGACAAAATTAGCATGGGACATAAAGAGGAAGGGGGGAGCACAGGGTGATCAAAGGGGGGGAAATGTAACAAAATAATACAGCAAATTTTCTATGCTTGGTCTACATTGTAGGGCTGCAACTTTCGATTATTTTCATTTCAATAAATCAATTCAAAGTTTAGTCTATAAAATGTCAGAAAAGAGTAAAAAAATCACAGTTTCCTAGAGCACAACACAATCAAATTATCAAATGACTTTTTTGTACGGCCGATGGTCCAGTATGGAACCCCGAAACTGACAACTGACAAGTCAAAAATATAACTGAATGCATCAATAAATTATCATAATAATAATTCAAATGGAGTGTGAAAAGTGATATGAAGCTTTATACTCTATAATTTCACTTTATAACTTAAAATAAAATAATTATTATTATTTGACTCTTCTATTTCTCTTTCATAAGCAAAAAAAAAAAAATGTCCACATGTTCCAATGCATAAATAATAATGAGATGGGTGGGCACATTTCAGAAGCTGTAAACCGATCATTTAGTATTTTCGTTTAATGAATCACTCAAACGATACATTTAAATCTTTCAACTCTACTATATTGATCAACATATATGAGGAGGAAGGGGTGTGTGTGGTAAGGATATTTTTAAGGTTATTTTGTCTTCCAGAACAACTCCTCAAACTGCCTCAGCGGCATGTTATGCTCACCCTGGCACAGCCCTGATTACATGGGTTGGCAAACGGTTTAATATGTCGTATCCTATTCATTAGACACTGGATTGTAAAATTCACTAGTAGTGTGTTATGTGTCACTCTAGTAGTGCTCCTGAAATAATTGTCCCACCTTCTTGCGTAGTTTCTGAATGCGGTTGATGACCTCTCGGGCAACGCCTTCATCCATCATGGACTGGTCCGGGGTGACATCCAGCAGCACCAGGACCTAAAGGACAACAGGAGGGGTTTTAAGATACATATTGAACTGATCATAAAAGTGATCACAGACCTGATGTTTCCAAAGACTAATGGCACCAATAAAAACAATGATAGTTACATTTTAAAGTGCAGTTTTCTACTGATGCTCTCTTTCAACGAACTCCAAAAATCCCCGAGTGCAGTATATCGCAGTCATTCATGTGTTTATCGCGCAAATTGACGCAGAAAAAAGTTGCAATGCCGATAACTTTTTTTAGATATTGTACAGCACTACTTCATTTTCATAACCTCATATTTGTACATCATTTATGTTATCCTTTATATAAAGTGTTTAAATACCAAATGTATGGATTCCTGTTGATTAATCACTAGCAACCATTAAATAAAATTCAAATTTCAAAAGGGTTCCCACAAATAAGTAGGGGCAAACCAGGATGATTCAGTATGTATTTGAGCACAAATATACATGTTTTCATCAGGACATTAAGTTTTAATATTTGGACAAAGAAAAGTATTTTTTACTCCATACTTTATTTTGAAATTATTTAAAATTATTTTATCAATCAACTAAGTATGTAAATTAGCCAATTCTAGGCTGGCACACTAAACACGAAAAACCTTGTTGACTTCCGAGCCATAGTGATAAAGTTAAGGTATGAATTAAATATTTTTCTGTTATTGTAACAACAAACTGCACTGTGTGCTCCTGGCAGCAACACTTTAATGTTGACAGGTTGTACAAAAATCACGTACAGCGCACAATTATTGCAATATGCATTTGACAGAATAGTAGCAGAGAGTGACAGAATTTCACATGGCATAAAGACCTTCGAGTTTACTGTAGCCACTGAGTAACCAGACTCCTTCAGACCCACACTACAAACTATACAGTTAAAAAGGCAGGGTCAAATCCAGAGAGCAACATTTATGAGATAAATCTGCCTTACATTTATATTTATGTAAAAGTAATAAAAAAATAACCAACCAACCAAGCACCAATAATGACAATATTGTAGTCTGTGTGAGTCGCTAAAGTGAAATGAGTGTCATGCTATGCTGCCTGCCCCGAACACTTTTCCATGGGAAGGAGGGAAAGAGATGACAGGGTGACAGAGAAAAGTACACGAAAGTACACGTAAGCAAACAAAAAAAAGAATATGAGAGAGAAAGAACAGAGAAACAGAGAGATGGGAGCTGGAAAGTCAGTGCGAGCGAGCGAGAGTAGCAGAGAGAATTAAAAAGCCAGCTCAGTAAACTGGTATTAAGGTGCAGCCGTGTGGTGTGTATACAGTTGGAGGAGCACTGATTAGAGAGGGCCTGTGGGAAACGCATACATGCTGGTTTCCACTTAGCTGTGAAATGATTTCATACATCAAGCTTGCACAGTAAAGACAAATAAATGCATTTACAGTATACAGCAGCTTGGTGCAGGACCAGCAGCGGAGAAGCATTTATGTTTTTTAAATCAGGTTACATTACACTTTGCAGCTCAATCTATAGTATAGTAATGTAGCAGTAAGGAGAGAGGGTACTCTGTGTGAGTATGCGTGTGTATTTCTATATCTTTTGATGTGTGTTAACAAGTGACTAAAATTTGCAAATTATTCATTACCCTTTGTGTAATAAGAGTACACAAATGACCTATCAATAATGACAAGGTATGGGAGATACTATCCACAAGCATGGGTGCAGCAAGTTTAAGAAAAAATAGATACAAAATATTTTATAGTTAAGAGAATAATGTGCATTTAAAACATCAAACCAACAAGACGAACTAAGATCAAACATATTTCTTCAAAATAAAAGGATGCGGGCCCCTGGTTAGCTCACTTGGTAGAGCAGGCGTCCATATATAGAGGTTTACTCCTCAACGCAGCGGCCGCAGGTTTGACTCCGACCTGCGGCCCTGTGCTGCAGGTCGTTCCCCTTCTCTCTCCCCTTTCAAGTCTAAATTGTCCTATCCAAATAAAGGCCTAAAAATGCCCCCCCAAAAAAAAAATCTTTAAAAAAAAATAAAAGGATGAGACTGCTACCAGGTCCCAGGAACAGCATCACATTTTGGGTAATACGTTTATTCTCTTTCTTGCTGAGAGTTAGATGAAAACGATACCACCCTCATGCCTGTACTCTAAATACAGAGTTTCTGCAGGTTTTACCAAGTCAAATTTAAGATTTTTAAGACATTTTTAAGACCACTATGAATGAAATTTAAGACCTGTATCACAACGTAAAAAAAAGAAAAGAAAGTAAACATCAGATGTCAGAGTCCGGAAACATCATCTGAAACAATTCCCCGATTTCCTAATTCGCATTATAGGACTGGTGTCTAGTCACCGTGTGGAGAACCCAGAGCACCTCCGCTCTTAGAGTTGGCTCTGATCCAAAAGCGATACAGAGGTCGTTTACGGAGTTGCAGAGCTGCTGTGTGGGTCTCGCCTATGCAGTATATGCCATAAGTCCCACCCCCTCCATGTTAGTGGATGGGACATGGGCCAAACTAAAAAGTCAAAGAACACGTCTCTTTCCTCAATGACGGTTTCGATCATTTTAGGTAGTTCTGATCTCGCTGATGTTTGTTCAAATGTTCGTTTTTCTGAGAAGTTTGTTTTTTATTAGTTATTTGATGCTATAAAAACTGAGTGAAACGTCATGATTAACAGCTGTGATTGACTCACGATTGGTTGGGCGGGTGTGTGGGTGGGACTTTCCACCAACCAATCACTACTGCGCAGACTCTGGCTCCAAAATTACAAGATGGCATCGCCCGTATGTGGGATATTTTGGCTTCACTTTTGTACAGTGGGAGAAAGTGGAGATGCATCTTTTCTAAAAAGTCTATGCTCTGGGTCAAGAAAAATGATCTGGCACATAACCCCCTTGTAAATCCACAATGAGATGTTGCTACACTTCGGTTGTTGTACAGAATAAACAAGATTTTGTGTTATTTAATAAGCTTTAGCGGTAGCTTCTCATTTCCCATACAGATATAAGAGTGGAATCGATCTTCTCAGCAAGAAAGGATGTAAGCATATTTCCAAAATGCCAAACTATTGCTTTAATAAAAGGTTGTTTTTATAGTCTCTTAAAAACTGGCACTTAGAAATAAAAATGCATATTAAAGAGAAGAACTTTCTTGTTAAACTCCTGTTAGACTCCTCCCATTTTCTGTACAAAATTGAACAGAAACTGGCACACACATTTATGTCTAAAACTTTGCAGAAAAATCATATTTTTTGATCTTCCACTTTTCACAGTGGAGGCCCATCTATTCTTAAGCATACCTGTCATGAGCCCAATATTGTCTTGCAAACACACTTTATTCCTCTACATGGAAGCTATGTTTGTCCACAAAATCTTTTTTTTTTCCTCCTTTTGTTTTGATTGGTGTTCAATTTGCATGCAAATGGTATCTAATGCAAAAATGATTGAGTTTAAATTTCAAGCATACCTGTGCATCAGAGTGTGCTTCGTACTGTGCTGCTGAGCCAGAGCTTTGGTCAAAGGTGTACATGAGCCTCAGGTCCTCCTCATGAAGCTCATGACCATCCACCTTGATGGATCCTTAGTTAACCAAAACAATATGAATTAGTCAGTTGTGGTAATTAACCTAAACATATAAACATTGTTATATGGCAGCATACTATAACATTCATCAGTTCATAGAAAAACAGTGTACATATGCTGTTCATGTGGAACTCCACACCATGGAAAACTACTGTGTCTCATCATAATCAGACCGTATAGCTAAACGACTATACATTATACAGTCCGTACAAAACTCACCAGGGGGCCAGGAGAAAATGAGTCAAACCATATTTAATATACACGCATTAAAAGAGTTTGCAACCACAAGATTTTCCTCTTGGATTGGGATATTCTCAGCAACGATCATGTAGGACAAAATTATGTGGTAGAGCCTACATGAAAAATAGTTTGCTACAAAGTCAGTTGGATGTTGAGTGACATGTCTGAACTGTGTGGAAGTGGAAATATTTATGTCAGATCGCTTACGTCTAGGGCTGCAACTAACGATTATCGATGTCGATTATTTTCTCGATTAATCGATTAGTTGTTTGATCTGTAAAAATGTCAAAACATGGTGAAAAATGTGGATCAGTGTTTCCCAAAGCCTAAAATTACGTCCTCAAATGTCTTGTTTTGTCCAAAACTCAAAGATATTCAGTTTACTGTCACAAAGGAGAGAATAAACTAGAAGATATTCACATTTAACAAGCTGGAATATGAGAAATCTTATTTTTTTTAATAAAGAAATGACTCAAAAGATGAATCGATTATCAAAATAGTTGGCGATTAATTTAGTAGTTGACAACTAATCGATTCATCGTTGCACCTCTATTTACATCACTAAATTATAATTAAAGTAGATAATAATTAAACTAGACACGTATAACACACTCATTTTCAGATGTGTTCCTGTGAAAATCTTAAATACCACCAGTAAGCTGAAAATGGATCATTTTCAGAGAGGATGAAAATAATTTATATTGATGCCCATTATGATTAAATCAATGCTGACTGACAACGGACTTTAATGCAAATGTGATGATGAACTATTTAGTGCCCCACTATTCTCCTTATTAAATGTGAATGAATTGCCAACTAATTGTGTGAAATGTCTTTATTTTGGTGTTCCGTCTCTTGAGAAGGATTCTAGAAATGGTTTTAATTACATCCTATCATGCTGAATAAAGTGCTCTCTTAACTTGCATGCAGTCCGATGCTTTGTTTTGAATTAGCTGGGGTCTGGACCAGTGTTTGCTTGCATTTTTGAGATTCCTTACATTGCAGTCTTCCTGGTCACATTCACACAAGATCTGAGCTTTAAAATAATACAGCCAATCCAATCTAGTCAGGTTTATAGCTCCAATTTGCCAGTGGCAGCAATTACCCACATCTGTGTTCTGGACTAAGAACCGTGACCGTGTTCTCCTCTCCTCTTTACTTCTCCACACCCAGAGGCTGGGTGAAACAGTCACTCCGTTTCTTTCTAATCCTAGATTTCCATGCTTTGATTTCCTGTGTCCCTCCCAGCTTCTTTGCTCTTTCCCTCCTTCTCTCTTAACCTCTTTTCTTCTTCTTCCCTGTCAAAATGATGGGATCAAAAGGTACAGGTAAGGAATAATGCAACCAATGGCCATGAACACACAATCAGTTTCTAGCCAAACTGCCACCCTTCAAGGCTAAAAAGGTTTTTTGAAAAGCTAGAAATTACTCAAAAGGTTAAAAGTGGACTCTCAACTGAGTGCATCCTGGTAGCTTTCTATAGATACATTATTTCAGAGACCACTTCACAGACAGTAGTGTACCTTCCACCAACTGACTGATTTGTTAACAGATGTTTATTTTGTTTTTTTAATTCCAACTTTTTCCATCCTTTCTCCTGATTTTGTTACCCTGGAACAGAGCCAGGCTAGCCGTTTCCCCCTGCTTCCACTCTGTCTCTGTGCTAAGATACTCAAACTGCCTGCTAGCTGTAGCTTAATACTGGGTTGAACCATTCCTTTTAAACAAAAACACAGTTCAGCATCTTAAAAGCAGGGTTTGTACAGTACACACAAATATTACAGTGCATCTCGCTTGTGATCACAAGTCAGTGAAATGGTACCGCTGTGCACATTTTCATCAGTGTGTTACCTTTCTCCATGATTCTTTACCACCCTGTACCACAACTATCGCTTTCCTGCCATCGCTAATCCTTCTTTCCTACCAATTGGCTAGACTGAAACATCTGAGTGATTGGAAATGTTAAGTTCCCACAGTCCAGCTGACCTCCACTTATTCCTTCCCCAGAGACTCTGGGGCCTCTCTTCGTCTTTCTATAATTGGAGAGACAAGATACCTTGCACTGCTTTGATCCGTACTCAAACTCTGATTACAGTTATAGAGGGGTAGGGGTTCGCTTTCTGAGGATAAACTGGCTGGCTGTCTGTACCGGACTTCATTGAAAGGATTCATAGTAGAGTTTTTGGTGAAAGAAATATGATTTAAACACAATATGCCGCAATTGTGTGTACATCCTAACACTAACCTACTTCTCTTTACTAATGAACTATTTGGTAAACAAAAGTCGTTGGTATGTGTGTTCGCGTGTATAGAGAACACAAGTACTTGGTGAAAAATGAATACAAAAAAAGATTTCTGGGATGTAATTTCCTTTGCATGAATGGAATTTTTTAAATCACTGATTTTTTGCACACACGCACACACACACACACACACACACACACACACACACACACACACACACACACAATACCTGTCTTCTGGAAGGCCTCTAGCTGTTCGCTGGTGAGCTCTTTGATAGAAGCAGTGATAGCTTTGAAGGCCCCCTTTAGTCTCTTGCCCAGCACCATGTGGTCTGGCTCGGCTCTCAGACGGATGCCGTACTTGTCCTTGTCTGTTGACATAGTCAACTTTCGCACATTAAGCTCCTGGAGGATGAAAAAAAAGAGACCTATGTCTTAGAAAAGAAGTCACCGTCTTGTAGCTTCCTGTGTTAATATCCCAAGTATACTGAGTCACCAGGGTTATTACAGTTGATAAAAACAAACATGAAAAGTAATTCAAAAATTGAAACAAATCAACTAAAATTAAACTAATGTGCAATGCAAAACTAACCAAAGTGAAATTAAATGATGCATAAAATTACGTTATGGTAATGAATGTTAAGTGATCCGACTGAATTTGTTCAGTTTAACCTTTACAATGCTCGTCCTGCACCCAACGTATCTCCACCCCAACCAAATGCAATTTAAAACTTAACATATGAGTCAGTTACATTAACACTGTTTGCATTTATTAAACTGCAAATGCCCATTAAAGGTGAACTAAAGCTGCATAGAAAACTAAATAAAAAAAAATAGGGGTGTCAATATTATAATACATATTTTATCTGTTCTAAATGTACTTTAAAAAGGGATATTTTTCAAGTTTTTAATGCTCAAGTGGTATTTGAGACTCGACGTACTCCGGTGGTAACTCAATTCACATCGACAGTACATGCAAATAACTTTAGTCGAGAGAACCGTCTTAAAAAAGGGCTTTGAAACTAAACTTGCTGTTCAAAAGACCCTTTTCTTTATCCATTTCTGCTCAAGGAGGTTTGTTTCTTTTCTTTTTTGGGGGGTCTTGAGCTGCTTTTGTAATGATCATTGACTTAGTTCTAAGTTGTAAGTAATAAAGCCTGTTACTCAGAACGGGAAGTCTCTCTTTAGATTAAGTGTGTGGCTCTTTATTTGTGATTCAGGATCAGGTTTAACGTTCGAAGCCGTACAGGTGTGGCCCTGCCGCTTCAGAGCGTACACCACATCCATGGCTGTCCCCGTCTCCCTCTTGGCGTGCTCGGTGTAGGTGAAAGCATCACGGATCACGTACTCCAGGAACGCCTTCTTGGTCAACCCCTGGATGTTATCACGGAGCACTTTTTGGTTTCTGCCAACGTTACTGCTGTATCGCTTCCTGATTTCCTAAACTGCGGTGCAGCCCGGTGTGTGTGTGTGTGTGTGTGTGTGTGTGTGTGTGTGTGTGTGTGTGTGTGTGTGTGTGTGTGTGTGTGTGTGATGTTGGTGCATTACAATATATTCAGGCTGCTCAGTCAAATCAAACAGAAACTCATTGTATATTTCCACTAAACATCTTAAGCTCAGCTGACAGTGGAGTCATCAACAAGCTTGTCAGCCAAGCAATGCTGACCAGAACTAAAATTAAAATGGCCATTGGCCATCAACAGTGAATCTAATTTTGTGGCTAGTTTCTGAAATGCAAAGTTGCCATTGCTTCCTTTCCTTTTGCAAGTTAGGACTTCAGCACTGGCCACTAAACCCATGAAATATGCCAGTGCTAGTATTAAAGGTCCTATGACATTCTGCTTTTTCGATGCTGTAGGCCTTAGTGGTCCCCTAATACTGTATCTGAAGTCTCTATCCCGAAATTTAGCCTTGGTGCAGAATTACAGCCACTATGAGCCAGTCCCTAAGCTTTCCTTATGACGTGCCATTTCTGTGTCTGTAGCTTTAAATGCTATTGAGGAGGAGAGAGGCGGGGCAACGTGGAGGGTGGGGGTGTGGCCTTGACCAGCTTGCGGCCACGGTTATAGCTCTATTTCCTCATGGGCGGGCCAAATTCTCTGGGCAGCTGTGGGTGGCAGGCAAAGCAGAGAAAGAGGAGGTAACCTTTCCCCTTATGACGACATAAGTGGAAGATTCCAGATCGGCCCATCTGAGCTTTAATTTTCCCAAAGGCAGAGCAGGATACCCAGGGCTTGGTTTACACCTATCACCATTTCTAGCCACCGGGGGACCATAGGCAGGCTGGGGGAACTCATATTAATGTTAAAAAACCTCATAAAGTGAAATGTTCATGCCATGGGACCTTTAATGTCGATGGTATCCGCTTCTCTATACATTGGAAAAAGCAATTCTGAGGGGTCTCAAGTTAAGCTAAATGCTTTGTCACATCCTGTAGGAGTCAAATTAAAAACTGTAATTGCTCCAGACGTGCTGAAAGAGACAATCAAAAAATGTAATTCACTCAGAGAGCAAGTCAGCCATGAAATCAACCAGTCAGTGCCCGATCCGTGCACATTCAAGCAGTGGTAAAATAAATGTACCAGTTAAATAATTATAATTATAGAATAATACGCTTTTAAATGCTCAGCTCAACTGGAAGTACATCAATAGTAAGAGAGATTGAAGGTTCTTCCCTGGGCTGCAAGACATAGAATTTCTCTCAGTTCTGATCAAATAAACCTTGTTTACTGGAGGGAAGCTGGAAACCGGCAAGGTTAAATGTTTCCCTCGCCAAAAATGAAAGATAAGAAGTGGCTCAAACTAAGATTAAGCTTGTGGGATCCAACAGGAGGGTGCACCAAAAGCCTTTCTCCACGTAATTCTCAATCTATATATGTTGTGTCAATGTCCCTGGTCAGTAGCATATGGGAACAAGAAGGAATCAATTGTCCATCTAAGACGCATCAGTCATTTCTCAGTTTGGGACCTAGTAAAACTTCACATGGCTATAGCGGTAACAAAAGTAGCAACATTTCCAGCAACAGCATCTGAAAGGTTGAAGCATTCTTACTTGAGAGCATAGCGGAGTTATCAGAGTCAGCTGTAGAACAGCACTGACTTCTTGAGTTTTGTTGGTGGTGGTTGTTGTTTGGTTGGAAAATCAAACCCAAAGACAAAGGGATAATGCCAGTTTAATGGCTTCCTGCACTAAAAGGCTATGACAATTAGTCTGTCTACTGTCTGAGTATTCATTTTTCCGGTTTCTTGGACAGCAAGACTAAACAGGCCAGACAAACTTCTGTAATTTATTTGCACTCTCCGTTACATAACCATACACTGATGATGGTACTTGACAAAAATGACAACATTGGAAACACCCAGTCCTTGACTATATGATTTTGTTTTCATATAGTAAAACACACAGCACGTTATCTGGAAAGTTAAACAAAGGTAACGACTCAGTAACGTTGGCCGGCTCTATATGTGAAATGAGAGCTAGAAAAGCTGCGAGTGTAATGATGCATATTATTGTGACTATGAAGTACACAAACACATTAACATTATTATAATGTTTCCATGTGCTGGAGAAATCTATATTTGATGAAGAGTTTGCATGTGTGGCAAATGGGAGTATATCAAAAGGCATCTGCTCCACCCCCTTTTTAAATGAACAGAGTACAGAAATTTTTATTACAGCTGAGGATTAAAAAGAAAAAAAAAACCTTGTTGTACATCCCATCTATCAAGTAAAAAAAAAAACGGTTTTGGAGTGCCAATGAGATTCTAGAGGATGTTTTTCTTTAACTTAGACATTTATATGCACTGATCAAAGCAGAGAAAACAGAGAAAAATAAAAACACTTAAAGGAAAGATGAGAAGAAGATGCACCTCTCGTCTTGAAGCAGAGCACTGGTAAAATGACACTTCACAAAGCCGACTTCAAGACAAATTACCACACACTACAACCAATGAGCACTCTTGGTTTACTTACTTCCAGGATGTATTTCTGCAGGGACTGAATGTCTTTCAGAGCTTCTGGGTCCTGGTGAATAACTACCACCTCCTTTAATGGGTACTGAAACACACACCAACATTACAGTGGGTCAATAGCTCCAGCCAGTGTCAGTTGTCAGTGCTTTTTGGTGGACAAACTGTCTGTGCTGCAATTTCTTGTTACTAAATCGGCCGACCTTGCTACATCTGCAATTATCCAATATCATGCCGATATATAGTACATTTCCTTGAGTTTTATTTCACTGTACCTCTTACACTTTGAGTAAAATTGATGATTCACCTTAACTGGAAGGGTCTTCCTGTCTCGGATCACTCGGCCCAGCTCAATCACAGACTGCATCTGAGAGACAGCACTCTCAATGCGCTTGTCAATTACCCTCTCCCTGAAAAACAGAAACACGAATAAAGAAAATCCAAGAATCGCCACGTCATAAGTAGCGTCACACGTCATACACCAAGCAGCAGCATGGACCTGCCGATGCGCATTCAACCTGCGTTTGACCCGTTTATATGAGTCAGCAGTCACTCTGTCAGTAGAGAATCCAGTCTGCAGTGTAGTTCATTCACTTGACTGATACACCAGGGAATTGTACAGCAACATTGGGCTTTATGATCAAAGAAAGTTCATACACACATGCTCCCTCTCTCTTTCTTTCTTGATGAAGGCACTCAAGAAAAGGTTGAAAAGTGCAGTAACATTTATCTTTTGCAGTATTTATTTAACATATGCGTAAAGGCATCTAAAGTAAGCTTTGTGTTGGCGTCTGTGTTATTCTAAATTTTGACACCAAGGTTTCCGTTTTTACTGCATTAATAATAATCAGTATTGACCCTGAAAAAATTAAATCTATTGATCCTTAGTCACAATGCCATGGTATGAGCATTTGAATAACCATAACTCTGCAGTTTGGGTCATACAGGAGAGAACTTTGTTTTTCTTTTCTTTTTTAAATCAGAAACTCTATACCATGTGAGACTTTTGAAATTGCAATGGGTGCCACCTGAACACGCTTCCTTATTATAATAAGTGCATTTAGGGGGATGAGAGGAACATCTTTCAAAACAACCCACATTCTTACGAGAAACATTCTGTATGCTGTAAAATACTGTACAATTTCAAGGCACACTTAGAGGACAAAGGTGCATTTCTGCCATAACTCACAGCCAGCAATCGTCATTCTGGTTAATCATTGGTTTAGAAATTCAAATTGCTATTCTATTGAGGAAAATGAATAATAGAGGGTGACAAGTCAGTACCACACGCCTAACTAAATACACAGTTCAGAACCACCAGTGCCAGAGTTTAACTTAGGAGCATCCACTAATAAAGTACACTGAGACTTCCACCCCTGAATCCAAATTAGAGCTGCGCAGCCACTGATAATCACACATAATTGCGATATTAGCCCTAACTGTCTGCAGGAACACAGACTCCGTGTGTGTTTTTGTGTGTGTGCACAATGCTTGTTCACTCGAGCAGTCTGCTTCTCCATGTGTGCACACAACAGTGGAGTAAAATGAGAGTGGAGAGGACTCCAGGGACAGCCAATCATTTAATGAGCTGATTGAGGAGCAGCTCTTCCTACCACCTGATTGATGTATGACCTTTGGGAGGGGGGTGAAGTACTCCCATTTGACAGGCGGAAGGACAAGCGGCTAATAAAGCAGCAGCACTGAGTGCTGCCAGAGTGACAGGGGAGATTATATGAACCATTACAAAAACTTCTTTTCCTTACGCTAAATCAAATGGATATTTAATCATGTCCTAACTTATTTGTAGTTAAAGATGATGCAATTAAGTTTGGGCAATTAGAAATTCCTCCCAGGCATTACAAAATGAATTGAATTAATTAATTGAATGAATGAAATGATCATATTTTTTTTTAGCAATATCCTTGTGCAGTGCTGACATTTAAAAACAGGCCCAGTGCAGTTTTTGTGGGTATTTCTCTGCTAAAAGTGCACAAACTCTTCTCTTAATCTATTATTACTCGCTAGAAGGGATCAACCGTTTTACCCAAAAAAAATGCCAACAGGGTTAGGCTGCTTTAAGAGAAGATAGCAGTGAACTTGAGGAAGGCTGTGCACAATGATGTCAGTGTCTCTCTCAGATGACCTGGTTGTTGCTTGGAACTAACATGGTACCAATGTGGAAAATGCATCATCTGTGATTAACTTTTATCGCCCAGAAACAAAGAGTCTTACATTTGACTCATGAACAGAAAATCTGGTCAGAAACGAATCAACCGCAAATCTTTGTCTACGGAACTAATCAATCTCAAGAAATAACATTAATAAATATTAAAATGGAAAATTCAATCAGAGGGGTGGTGTATCTTCAGAATGAAGAGGATAAATGGTTAATACACAAAAGGAACAGCTGCTGTGAAGCCATACTGTTATCTAGAAACTACTGTGGACTCTTGAGCTTCAAAAGATTCTACTCTGAGGAGTTCAGAGTGTGCTATGATTGGGTAAGGCCAGGCACTCTGGCTGAAACTGATTAGGCTCTGGATCAGCAGTGAGAACACAAGGGGGTTTTCTGTGTGAGCTGCAGGGCGACTGTGGGAAGAGCAGCAGTTTTTAAACCAGATGATCTCGAAAGGTTCTCTGTTTTGTGCATTGTGTGTATGTAGATTTTTATTATTATTATTACTGTAAAGTGCTGCTCTAAATAATTATTGCAAAGCGAAAGTACGATGGGATGATCAATCAATGTCACCTTGTGAGCTCAATCAGATCCTGATGCATGGCGTTCCGTGATCAATTTTTATTTCTAGAATATGTAGCATTTACTGAGTGAATTAGCGATTCCGCTCGTTTTCCCTAAAGCTTCATACATTTCATGAAAGTGTAATCATTTCTTCTAACGTTAGCATAGGCGACCTGTATTTCAGGTGAGGCGGCAGGCCTCTTGACACTGTGGGAAACTCCGTTTAAAGAGTACATACATTCTCAATTTCTGCCTTGCTCCTGTCAGCCAGAATATTTAAAAGGTGTACAGAGCGGCTGGGGGAAAACAGGTGACACATTGACCATCACAATCACTTTAAGCTACTTTTAGCCAATATCGATAGCAACAACTCTGAGGGCACTTTTTTCCTATTTTTGTCTTTAATATAAGTCGCATGAAGCAGTCGATGTCTGTAGAATTGTAACTTGATTGAAGGATTTTTCCAACCTGACTTGGGGCAGCATGAGATAGTGGATGCTGCTGCTGTCCTTCTCTTCAACAGAGGCGGGGTCGATGAGGTGACGTAGATTCTGGTACATCATCTCTGTAATGAAGGGTGTAAAGGGAGCCTGAGGGGAAGAAGGGAAGAAAGCAAGTAGACGAGAGAAAAGGAAAGAGAAGAAGATTATTATATGCTCTGTAATGTAGTTCATTTACATTTTCTGACATAAAGGTCTAAAAGTCAGAAGCAGCTGTAAAATCAGCATAAAAAACACATTACTGTAGTTTTTTTTTTCCTCAAAAGAATTGTGCCAGAGTGAGGTTACTTCTAATGTAATTCACTTCCATTTCTACTATGGCTAATTAATTTGTGTAGCTCACAGCTGATACTTATTGATCGGGGTTAGGCTAACTGGCTCTTAGTGTGCATCCCGCCTCACATGCAAACATCTTCAATGTGTTATAAATAAAAACTCCTACTGCTCATGCATAATTCATAGCCAAGCAAGTGCGCGCACACACACACACACACCTTCCGTACCAGCATTATTTCTTTGTGTCTTGCATACACAAAAGCAAAACCTCACCACAAGAAATGTCCCTCATACAATCTCTTTTCTCTCGGTCTCACACACACACACACACACACACACACACACACACACACACAGAAACAGTATGACTCACCATCAACCTGCACATGGAGAACAGAACACTGAAGAGGGTTTCCAGCGCCCACAGGCAGTCCTCAGTGCCACTCTCTCCCTACAAAGTATACACACACACACACACACACAGTCAGTCAGTCCCCTTGGAACAGTGAAAAGATAAAAGTGCCTCAGCACACATCAGCGAATGTATCCACAATTCCCTTCAACCAAATGTGGACTAGGAGGGCCACAAACTGGTTGCTATAAAATGTCCACAGATGGAGGCCATGATGAAGAGACTTGGTGAAAGCTTAAATTACTGTTTCCATTAATCAAATGAATAATTGATGTGCCTGACAACAAAACAAAAACAAGATGTAGCCGTTATCTCACCTTTAGACGGCGTCTGTTGGTCCTCACATACCAGTTGGTGAGCATGTCCACAAACTTGACCAGGCGAGGCACGACGGTGTACAAGCGGTAAGCTGCAACAAGAAACCGTCACTTTATTTACGCTGAATGTAGACAACATGAAGAGGTTACCAGATGGGATGGATTTTAAGATATGAAGTAGTTATCTTTTTTGCCACTGTCAAAGTCAAGTGATGATACCAGTGTGCGTGTGTTTTGGGGATGCCTGTCTCACCATCCATCTCAGCCTTGAAGAACTGGATGAGGGACTGTGTGAAGGACTGAATCCATTTGTCCATGATGTTGTCACTCTGCTTTGCGGTGTTTTCATTGTACAGGAACTCAATGTCATCCTCCTGACACACACACACAGACACACACACACAGACACACACACACACACACACACACAGTTAAATAAAGCATTAACACAAAATATAATTTTTAACAAAGACAATATAATTCATGCCACCTACAGGCCAATAGTGTTCAAACTACAGTTTTTCCTTCTTTTTTTTTTAAGATACTGTGTGTGTGTGTGTGTGTGTGTGTGTGTGTGTGTGTGTGTGTGTGTGTGTGTGTGTGTGTGTGTGTGTGTGTGTGTGTGTGTGTGTGTGTGTGTGATGTTGTTTGACATATTATTGTTTTTGAGCTCTTAAATATATGTTGCTCACTGGAAAAACTGTTATTGATATAGTTATTAAATAGTTGACTGCTTCGCTGAATAACTATCACATAGGACCCAATGTCTGATGGCCAACTGCCTGAAATGACTTGATGGTAAGATTTCATTTATACAATCTTCAAAAACTAATATCTGGTGTTTTTAATGGATTTTTTTCAATCTGAACCCAAATAGCCAGCCATTAACCATTAACCAATCCCATAGTGACGTTAGGGGAAGGAATTACTGCATTTCACGGCACTAACAACAAATTATTTTCTTTTTGTACCAATAATGAACTGATATAATGATAGTAACAATCTGCTATACTATCAAGCAGTGCTGTGTTTTTAAGACCAGGAATAGCTAAAGGAACATATGAGTTGTGGAAGGAATGAGCTTTTTATTCTGTTCATTACCTTCTGTAATCTTTGAACGTTCTGCACCAGGAAGCGATAAGCATTGTACCACGGCAGGAAGACATCCTTCAACACGTCTCGAACACCCTCCTCTTTGAAACGCAGATTCTCTGCTCTCACTACAGGAGAGTTGATGAGGTATAATCTACAAAGAGATACAGTGAAGGAGTTGGAGAGTGTGGCAGGACGAGTCAGAGCATACAGTGTGTACATACACAGGTAATAACTTAAATGTGTGCATAGATGTGTATGAGTGAGTAAGGGTTTGTATTAAGTGCCAGCCTTTGAGCTTCAGTATGTTGCTCATGCAGATGCGGAGACGGTTAAAACCCGGTGTAGATACGGTTAAATCCCTGATCAAAATGTCTTGCAACAGTCCAAGGCAAACACTACTCTTAATATTATATTATATTATATTATATAGCACTACAAAAAAACACTTATCGGACACCATTAAAGGAAAGCGGCTAGTCCGGCTGCATTTTGTTATTCAACTGTCAAACTTATCTGAATTGGATTAGCTCCACCAATATGTCGAAATGTCTAAACACATTTGCGGGCCAAAACCTAATTTTACCTACAGCATCTCAGTGCAAATTAATCTCATCTTTTTATTAATGCCCAAAAAAATACAGCGTTGACATGACAATAACAGAAATTCAGAATAATCCGTATCAATATAACAGTTTGTGGCAGGCATCAGCACACTGGGTTAGAGTGGTTGGAAAAGGTTTTGATGATGATTCTGGAAGCAAGCTAACATGATGCAACTTCCTGCAATAGGCCCTGCGCAATTTTAATAGAAGCAACTATTACAGATACATTGAAATAAAAGGCAGAATAGACAGAACAATCAGTTGGTTAAATACTTTTGGGCACCTCAAAATGAGCCAACATGAAGAGTCATTGAAAAAACTTCAACAAAAAACATCAGTCTATACTGGTTCAGTATCAAGCTAATGTGTATCAAAATACTTACAGAGCTCACTGTACCATAATAGCTATACTCTGACTAAAGTTTTAAAATAAAGTAAAATGGCAGCCTTAAAGAGAAGCCTTATCTCTGCAGCTCTCTCTTCTTCAGTATATATGTAAGCATATGGCGCAACTGCATAGTGCTTTATTCATCAGGCCATATGGCCATGGCATTCTCACTGCTCAGGGCAAAGGAGTGAATGTATGAGGAGAAACAATGTGTGTATGAATGTGTATGTACAGTATGTGTGTGTCAATAGTGTTTGTGTGGACAAAGCTTAGCTAAGCGTGACTATAAATGCAAACCTTTTTTTAAACCATGCCTGCTAATTACATAAGGTAGACTAACACACAGAACCCTGCCACTGGCACAGAGGCATTCATGCTTCAGAAACACACACACTTATTCACATTCAAGCACAGAGCTGACCTGAGGGCATCAGCTCCATAGTGCTGCACTATCAGTCCTGGATCTGGGTAGTTCTTCTTGCGCTTGCTCATCTTTTGTCCATCGCTGCAGGAATGAGACAAGCAAAGGCATTAATGCACATACACACGCGTGCATGCACATAAGTGTATGTTGGAAACCATGCACTTGGTATTCAAATTAGTCAAGTCCTTCCAGGTCAGCAGGCCTGTGAGCACAGCGCTGCATTGAGACCCGGGGCTGAGGACAAGTAGCCCTATTGTAGAGCAGCTCTAAGGGCTAAATGTTAAAGCCCACATACCACACTGATCATAAGCAACTGCAGATAAAATAGGAGATTATAGGCAGGCGAAGGGAGAAGAAAAGGAATATAAAAATGGTAGTAAACAGGAGGGCAAACCGTGGATTAGTGGAGGCAAAGAAAAATGATGTCTCAGAATTGAGTATGAAATTGACTGACTGACTGACTGCGTTTTTCTTACCGTCAACAAATCTCATTAAAGACAAAAAACTAAAATGGATTCTGCTATGAGTATTACCTGTGAAGTCAAAGCCTGATTGAAAAATTGGAAAGTATCGAGAGACATGTTGGTTTTGATCATTTCACAGCACTTCTTGACAATAACAAAAATATAGACCAGCCTTAATCTTTAATACAAATACATTTTATTTGCAAATTAAATAAAGATATGAAAAACGGGTTGGTTAATAAGTCTGTACTCACCTAGCAAGTACCAATCCGTTGACAATGACATTCTTGAAGGGCGGTTTGCCAAACAGCGCTGTGGAGAGCACCAACAGGGTGTAGAACCTACAGTAGGATACAAAGAGATAATACACAAGGTCCATCTTTGATATCTTCCTCAATCCTACAAACAAACAAACTAATTTAATTGATTCATTTTTTTTAATCATTATCCATTTAATTTAAACTAGAAGTACCGCGGTGTAAGTCTCCGCCAACCAGTTGTTGCAGTTTAAATCCACGTCGATCCAGACTCATAAAATATATGTAGTGAAGACTTTGAGGCAATTTAATAAAAGGTATTACGTGTATTTTTTGGCAAAACATGGATGCTTTACACACATCTTCAACCCGGCCACGGCTGTCGCCTGCGGAGGCATAAAAATGATAGAACACACTCATCTGGCTGATTGTATCTGTGCCCATCCATTCATGCTCTGCTCTTGTCAATTCCCTCAATGAACTCAGCAGGAAAGGTCTCTATGTCAACATTCCTCCTCTGTCAACCTCTTTCCATCTATCCATTCATCCGCAGCTTACCATCCCCTCGTCTGGTCAATGCCTTCAGCGATGAATTCTGCTGGAAAAGTGTCCTCAAACTCCTTCCTGTTTTCAAAGGGGTAGTGGGCCTGGGCGTAAGGCATGCTGCCACTCTCAAACCAGCAGTCAAACACCTCTGTGACCCTCCGCAACATGCCCTTACCACACCGTGACGGGATTGTCAGATTGTCGATGCTGGGCAGAGAAAGTGTGAACAGAAAGAGGGAAAGAAAGAGAAAGGAGGTACAATTGTTTAGAAAAAAAGCAGTAATAACAATTTGACCAGTCCGGTTTTATTATTGCCATGGGGAACTTTTTAAACATTTTGTTTGCTTCATGGGTCTATAGGCTTTTTGGCTGCAGTCCAAAACAACGATTTTATAATCCTTCACCCCTGGGAACGAGGTTTAAGAAAAGAACAGTGGCGCTAACATTGTGCTGACACCCACTAGAATAAACTCGGTTATTGCTCTGGGTCATAAGCTTCAGACACAAGAATATGGATTCATTTACTCCATATAGCTACTCACTCAGATCCAGCCCAAGAACAAAATCATTGTTTCTACAGTAAAGTTATAGATGAACCTGGCTGTAGTAACTACAAAGTATTAACCTGTGAGAGGTGCCCACTAAATCTACATCAAATGCATGTGTATGGAAAGTTCCCTTAGTTGTATTAATAGAAAAACAACAAAACATTAACATCATATATTATATCAGAAAGTTGATTAGCACACATTACCCTTTTCCCCTCCAGCAACAACCTGCTACACATTTCTAGAAATATTAGGCCAATGAAGGGCAGATTACACCTTTAGTAACCTGCTGTTGGCCACTAAAGCTGCTCCGCTGCAGTGCTCTGCTGCTCCTAAGTACTCTGGTACTAGGCCTATTGAGGAAAGGGGGAGCGTAAGCAGGAATATTCCAAAAAGAAATGCACTGCAGTACATTTTGAGTAGTTTATTATGTCTTTTTAGTGGTGTGTTATTAAGATTTTGATTCAACGTTCACAATGCAGGCAGGGCCATTATCTCTGGGAGCTGGCCACTTCACACCTTATAAATGGGATGTTATAGTCTGTCCATTTAGTTGTTAGAGATCCATACATAGTTTGTATTTAGTAAAGTTCAAACACACTTTTCAAACTCGGTTTTTAACATATGATAAACTGCTACATAGCTAATCAGTTATTCTTTAATTACATGAGTTGCTTTTTAATCTTGAAGATTGCATGAATCATTTTCATCACTCTTCCAGAAATGTACAGGCACCCTGTAAACACAGACCAAACACAGAAGCAGGATAAAGGTGACTTCTTCCTCCCGCATCAATTAAAGATTGCCAACCCCATTGAAGTGATTAAGGGTAAATAGCGGATGAAGAGCAGAAGAGTAAAGTGATCTGTTCCACAGCAAACGTCTGGTTCAGTCAGACAGGACATTAGAGTGGCAGAAGGCAGATTTTTCATTGACAAAGTCAAACACCGACACACACAGACAAGCAGAGACACCATCTCATAAAGTTGTCATCTCATGTCCACTGATGTACACACACATATAGCCTGTAAATCTGAGGGTATCACACTACCACAGCAGACCCACACCACTGAGTACATGCTCAGGTGGTGGCTGGCTGATTATCTCGGTGTTTGATCAGTGACTCACCTCTCCCGATGCAGATCAGTTACTTTGACTCCGGTCAGTTCTTCCAATTCAGCCATGGACCCTACACACACCACCTGATGAACACACACACACACACACACACACACACACACACACACACACACACACACACACACACACACACACACACACACACACACACACACACACACACACACACAGTACAGCTTGAGTGAGCGTTGTCACAAAACAGCATTCGTATTTGCAAGTTTCCTGAAGACAAAAATTTATGATTTTTGCTGAAATTATAAGTCAATAATCAATTAGTCGATGTTAAAAAAAAAAAAAAGAACCACCAACACTTGTATATCATAAAATAACTAATTAACTGTTTAAATCACCAAGCAAAAACACCAAACATTTCCTGGCGCCACCTTCTCAAAATGTGAGCATTTGTTGCTTTTCACTGTTTTGTATCGTTGGACTGTTGGCCCAACAATACAAGCATTTTGAAAATTCAACAATTAATCAGTTAATTTAAAAAAAAATAAAAAAAAATAAACATTGCAGCCTGTATACAGATTATTGGTTGATGGTATGTGTTTATGTTGAATAAAATTAGTATTAGTAATTTTTAAAATAAATAACATCAGTGTTGGCCTCAAAAATGTCATCAGTCGGGCTACACTTTGCAATGAGTAAGTAAAATGGATTAGTGTGTACAACGACGTATATGCAACCTTTTACAATGTTGTGGTCAAATGCAATTTTGTATTTGCCAGTGTAAACTAGGCAACTTAACCCCTTTATTTCGCACAGTTGCTTTTATTTGAGGGAATTTATGACATTTTGTTTTATTGTATTGTATTGTATTTGCAAAGGACCATGTGCAATAATAAACATAAATGTTACCATTTTAATGTATTGTATTAAGCTAATGATGAGAAAATGTGCAGATTAAACAAATGAGATACAACCATCAGTGAGCTTTAGAGGTGATGGTAGGTGGATTTTGTTACATTTGGACAGAGCCAGGCTAGCTGTTTCCCGTTTCCAGTCTTTGTGTTAACCTAAGCTAACAGGCTGCTGGTGGTAGTTTCATATTTACTGTACACGTAAGAGTGGTATTTAGCTTTTCATCTAACGCTTGGCAAAAAGCATATTTCCAAAAATGTCAAACTATTACTTTAAACTCACAGGAATTGAAGCCAGTTGTACCCTAATTTAAAAGTTATTTGTCATAAAAGTAGGACTACTTCAACACACTTTCTGAGTAACTCTACCTTAGAAAGTATGGTAAAGTGTGTTATCTGGTCTCCTCAGAGAGTCAACCTGTAGGCTCTGCTCTAATTTTACCACAGCAGCACCAGGTAACATGGCCCAGATACAGCCTGATACACCACCATCAGATACACAAGAAGACAGAGTAAAAGAAACATATCCAGAAAAGACCGGTACAGAGAGTGAAAGCGCAAAAAGAAACATAATGAGAGATAAAAATCATACTGCCACACACAGACTGACACCCTCGTTTACAGCTTTAGTTTTGGGTGTGTGATTTGCTGCTGAGGGGTGTGTGAAAGAGGCACAAGGGAGCATGAGTATTCTGGAAACAGTCACAATGCTATTTCCAGCAAGCAGGTCACTGGATGTCCCTCTTTCAGACAGGGGACCAACACTTCATTTTTCAAACGCTCAAACAACCCAATTCTGACATCTCTATTCAGTTCAGTCTACTTCACACAGTCGGCCGTGTTTGGCAATGAACATCCATAACCAGACAAACCTTCATACAGTTTGGCTGGCTTCTCCACTGTATGCTTCTTTTTCTTTCTTCCATTTATTTTCCTCCCCCTCTTTTCATCTCTCTTCACCGACTAATTTATTCTGACCCCTTTCCTCCTCCCACTATTTTTCGTGTCTTCCTTCCTTTCCTCTCCCCCCCCACCCTCCCCCCGTTTGTCTTAAGGACCTTTGAAGTCACCTTAACTGGCATGAAGAGCAACCAAACACATTTGGGTTCATGTTCATTTGCTGTTTACGTTGAATGAATCATTCATGTGTTGAGTTGACAATGGTGCCTGAGGGGAGCTGACTCTGACTGCAGTACGGAGTCACGCTACACTCTCTGGTTTGACACCACGGTCACCTCACTCTGCCATGCTAGAAAGGCTCTCCTACACAAGCCTCCAAACAAACAATAAGAGTGTCAAAAGGAGGTCAGTGTGAAAGAATTTCACTCCAATTTATGAGAAGAGTTGGATTTCTGAACCCCTGCAGCAAACCAATATTCCTTTGGAGAGACATAAGACATGCTTCCCCAACTCATTTCTATGGTAAATAAAAGCGAGAGTTATGGAGGGTTCAACTTTTCAATTATGCCAAGATTGATTTGTGAGTGCTGCCAACGCTAAGAAAAGAGTAACTGTCTTGGTATTTGGTCATGACCCAGACAAATTGTGTCGCCTCCGCAGAGTACAAAGACACATTAGTATCATTAAGTACTCTAAGTGAGGTTGGGTGATGTAATTTATTGTTGACGTTCGAAGTATTGTCAAACAAAAAGGAGGCTAGCTCGCCCCTCCCGCCTCCTCATCCCGTCCCCTCCCTTCTGCACACTAACCCCCACCCCCAAATCCTTCTTGACGGTTATTGGCTGGAACACTGTTATGTTTCGTGGTGCAGGTTGTTTTTGTTGCCAGTTGTGGAGCCTGGGCTGTCTACAGAGACCGTGTTTGTTTGTTTTTTTCTAACTGTGTGTTCAGGGGACAGGCAGCTAGCAGATAGTGAGGAGATGTTTGCTGTATGTGACAAAAAATGTTGTAGCCTAAAAAAATGTGTGACATCGCTTAGAGCACCTTTAAAGCACAACAAGTGCTTATGTGTGTGTTTTTCTGACCTCCTCGAAGTCGTCGCTGACCCAGAGAGGGATCGGCGTTCCCCAGTAGCGGTTCCTGGAAATCGCCCAGTCTCGTGCGTCTCTCAGCCAGTTCCCGAAACGCTTCTCACGCACAAACTCTGGAACCCTGCAAAGACAGGCATTATGGTGTGTGTTCTGGTATCAGTTATTCTTTTAAAATATAGAACATCCTTTCAACCACAAAGAGATTCAAGTCTGCATGTAGGATAGAGGTGTACTTGAAATGACACAATAATATTGCCATTTTTAAACCTCCTTTAACAGCCATTTACAACCCTTTAATCAAAGTTTCTGTGGGGTTCACCAAGTTAAATTGAAGACTTTCTAAAACCTTTTCAACACCACATAGAATGCAATTTAATAGCCGTTTCACTGTCAGTAGGAACAATATGGCCTTGCATTATGTATTATTATATCTCATTTTTTCTGTACTTACCAGCAGTATACTAATAATTCCTAATGATATAATACATTAATTAGGGCTGGGCAATAAGGAGAAAACCAGATCTCACGATAGTCTTGACCAAATACCTCGATATCGATGTTGCGGCGATATTCTAGGGTTGACAATTGGTGCTTTAACAAAATATCTTCACACTTAGATTTTGGATATCGTAATATCGTGATATGACATAAGTGTTACTGATGACATTACTGATGATTATTTATCTAAAATCTAAGACAATATCTAGTCTCATATTACGAGATCGATATATTGCCCAGCCCTAACATTAACTTAATGCAACCTGGACTCGGATAAGCAGCACAAATAGATAAATAGGCATAGATAGATGTAGTAACCAATTAAAAGTGATTTATTCATTTAGGTTCATGCCAATTGAATGAGCTTCCTAGATACTATAGCTGGCAGTAGTGACAGTGTTTGCTCTAAGTCTGAAACAAAAAAAAGACTCCCACAGTCCCACATTCCCTAATGTTTCCCCAACAGCCTGGAATCTGACACAAACCCATTTTGTAACTTTTGTAACGTTACAGGCAAACAAAAGAAAATATTTCAGACTTTTGATAATCAAATTTAAGATTTAATGAATACCTTCGAAGGCCTTTTTCCTAAAATGAAGTGCTTTGTAAGACCTGCAGATGCACTGCTAATTTAATGTGCAATACATTTCCTCGCAACAAGAGCAGGCATTATTATGATGTACGTTAATATTCCTTATTCCTATTGAGGTGGCTTATTTTCCTCTTCCTCCTCGTTTTAGCCCTAAAAATAAAATTGTGCTGCTCTTTTTATGAAGCTCAACTGCAAAAGTTAACATTCCCTTCAATGCATCTTCCTCCTCTGCACCCCATTTCTGCTCTCCCCTTTTCCCATTTTGCTTCGACCGATATCTAGCTTTAATCCCCTATCTTACAATCTTTTCCCTTTCCTCTCATTTTTTCTGCCGCCCTCTCTTGCTGTGCCAGGCAGTGTTGCTCAGGAGAATAGAGCAGGGGGGGTATAAATTGTCGCCAGGATCCATGCACTAAGCAACGAGTTCATCAATTCCCATTTGTAGAAGGCATTTCTATTTAGGCCCCTAATATATCAATTTAATGATTTCTTTTTTCTGCTGCTGCTGCTCACCAGCCCCCCTTGAACACTCCTCCATCCCTTGCCCTCCCACTCTTGCTTCATGCTAAATGTAGAATTTAAAGTGTGCTGTCTTGTGCTCGACACACACAGAAGAGCCATTTAACATTTACAAGCTTCTTTTATAAGTCAGAGACACTAGGGATGGATACAAGAGGGAGACAGAGGAACAGAGGTTGTGGAAATTGAGCGTGAGCATGATTAAAAAAAAAAAAGTTAAGGAGGATAGGAAAATTAGCAAAACAGAGGGAAGAAAAAGAAAAACTGATGAAGGACAACATGCAACTAATAGGGCAATTGACTGTTCGATAAACCCCTTCTCCTGAACAGTGATTGTCCAATCAAGGCTTAGTAACTGTAACTATGCACAGCAGGTCTGTCAGGCTTTGGATTCATCCACATGTTGAAGCAGTGTGCACAGGCCTGTAGTGAGAGTGACACCATTGTACATGAAGAGTTTGGTTGGTAGTTTCTTTTTTCAACCCTCTCTAAAACCAAAAATACAAGAACAAAAGTGTTGGTTTAAATTGTGTGTCTGTCCGCTCGAATGTTAGCTGCAAATGTTAACATGTCTGGCTAACTAGCTTACTCAAATCTGTTAGCAACAGTTGTCATTTCAGCCGACAGAATTGACAGTTGCCTGCTAGAAATGAGAAGCCTACTTTTGTGTACCACCGTCTGAAAACAAGGACCAGTCATTGTAGGACCAGTCACTTAACACCAAAATCTTTTCTCACTTATGGTCAAGAAACTATATTCTGCCACTGTGACCGAGCTTCCTGCACCTTGGGCCTCAAAAGAGACCAGCTCCCCCTGCGAGCACTCATTAATTTGGTCCTTAATTTATTCAGACAGACAGACATCTGGAGAAATCAGTCTGAACTTGCTCAAAATTAGCCTGAGTCTACCCACCGCACCATTTGAGGAGAAAGAAATAAAATGAACAAATCACTTTAAGAATATGGTAACGAGTTCTTTGCTTTCTGAAGGATTAATGCTGGAGAATAAGCTTAATTAGAAAGCTGCATAAGAGCATCACCCTCACTGTGCAGCCAAACAGACACAGGGAGGAAATGTGTGTAAATACTTTATGTGTAATTTTCTGAAGTAATATTTCAAGTATAACAGCTAAACGTATCATCAAAAAGTATAATTAATTAATGCTTTCTACTCTAGAGTTGAAACGATTAGTCGATTAGAAATGTGATCAGTAACAATTTAGACAAGTCATTTTTTAAGAAAAATTTACAAATTCACTGGTTCAAGCTTCTCACATGTGAATATTTGCTGGTTTTCTTAGTTTTCTATAAAAGAAAAATGTAATATATTTGGGTTTTGGAGCTTAAATCAGACAAAAGATGTCACCTTGGGCTCTGAGAACCTGTGATGGGCATTTCTTGCTAACTGATTAGTAGAAAAAAAATAAAAATAAATAAAATGACCCAATTCTACTGAGAAAACACAATACAACACACTGTAAATTACTTCAATGTACATATGGACATGGTCGTCCTGTATTAAATGAATCATTTATATCCCACAGATAACAAATATAGCCTTTAAAGTAGTGTAGTGTGTGCGTTTGTGCTGGTCTGTGTACATGTGTCTCTGTGCATGCGTCTTTACCTTCCTAGCGGCTACTCATTCATCTCAGTTTGACAGTCCCATTACCAGAGGCAGCTACTGTGGCTCAGAAAGGAGCACTGGGAGCACCAGGGTAATACCACTTAGCAAAGCCATCATGCTGCCGCTTTCTTTTGCTCCACGTTCTGCCTTTACAATTAGCCTCATGCTAATGTTTTATCCCCATGTAATGGTAACAAATAAAGGAAAATCCTTACAGCGACTTGCATTTTAAATCCAATCTCTTCTACTTTAAAATTGCTATGCCCAGTAATACAAAGCTGTCCTACAGAGACAAACAACTTGACGTGGTCGTGCAGAATCACAGCTGTGATTGTTTTGGGAATGCGGTTCGTCTTGTCTTGAAATAGGTTAGACCACTTGACACTCATAGCTGCCGATTCACTGTCACTTAGCACCAAGCTAGTTATCACCCGTCTCAAAAAACTGCTTACCAGTAGCATTTGCTGTTGTTGTCCAGTAGTTTATCAACCATGTGCTCCACTCGAACAAACCAACTGGGAACGGCCTTGTAGATCAGGGGCGTGTCAGACCTAATGGTACATAAACACATTAGATAAAACACAAGGCCTAACATACTGACTTAAAAGAAAGTTAAGAAAAAATAATATTCCAAAGAATTGATGGAAATTGCATTTTTAAGACAAATCATAATTCATGAAGCAAGCCCTTTGTTTTAAAGTTGGACTTTAATGATTGCTATTTACTTATGCATATTGTGCATTTTGTTATACATTTGTCCTGCTGATATGCTGTATTGACCGCTGAATACAAACTGGGCTGGTTCAGTGGCAGTGTTTTTTAGCCACGCTTGCAGCATGGCTCCAGAAATGTTGCTCGGCCAGGCAGTCCACCACTTTGCTTTTTACCTCAGACTGAAATATCTGAACTATTGGTCATTCATGGTGCAGAGAGACTAATTCCTAATGATTTTGGTGACCCCCTTTCCTTTCATCTAGCGTCTCTTGTGGCAGCAATAGAGGCAGTGATGTTTCCTGTTTACTGTACGGGATTCTTACACCGCCTCGAAACCGCCTGATAAGTCTGATCGCCGGTTACATGACTGGCCACCGCAGCGTGAGTCGGTCTCAACTTTTCGCCGCAGGCCTGCTGCGTTTTTTTGCCTGTGCCCCCTGTGGTAAACCCGGTCAAGCCCCACCACAGCATAAACGCACTAGCCCCACTGAAAATGAATGGAAGGACTTGCGTTTTCGCCGCGCTGACTGACTGCCCTCGCAAAATTGGGTAAATAAAATAAATAAATTGCTCTTTTTTTTCTTTTAATAGCTAGATAGAGCATCAGGTAAATTAGAGGAGGATATAAAACTGTTTAGTTTACCTTATTGGATTGTGAATTTGTCTATGATAAATTATTTTTTTTTATTATTATTCTTGTATTCATTATATAATATAATAAAGATTTCATTAATTCATTCACTGTTTGTCTCACCTCCAGCAGAAGGGGTAACTATGTTTGAAACTGCTGGCATTGACGAGGCGACCCTTCTCCTTCAGCCACTTGATGATATTCTTGTCGGCATCCTATAAAAAAAAACACCAGAACAAAAGACATGATTTACAAAATGCAGCGTTAAAGAGGAACGTAAAACCAGGCTGAAAAGTGGTGTTTTACAGTTCTCTGTGGTTAAAGTTCCCATGTGGTTGGGTGTGGTCAGAAGTGTGCAGTGTTGCACCTATTACTACACCCAGCTGTGATGTCACAGTGTACTGAAAGACCCTTGAGTACACATGTACATCATTGCTGCAAGGTGAGAAGTTAAAGCAAGGGAGGTCAGTCAGCAAAAACAAGATGTTAAGTTGTTTAAACATGTCAAGTCTTCTTTTTAAATCATCTTTTTCACATAATATTAATATCATATACTATACATACTGCCATACAAATGTCAGCAGTATTTAAAACTGCAGTGAAAAAATAAATGGATGACCACCATTTTCTGCATCTCAGAAATGAACAGAATTTTAACAGTGTTTAATTTAAAAACACTATACAAAATTGTCATAAACATTTGTCCTTTACATATTGTTTTGTAAAACTCGTCAAATCAAGAAAATCGTGTAATTCATAATGCGCAGTAGCACAAATACAGCTAAACTACATTAGTTAGACTAGATTATCTTGTATCTTACTGTAATATATATATATATATATTATATATATATATATATATATATATCATTTATATTTACATTATAGTATTATTTATATATATTTTATTATTATTATTATTATTATTATTATTATTATTATTATTATTATTATTATTATTATAATATTCAGTACAGACCAGTGGTTCCCTTGTACAAGAGCAACTTATAAAAAGATGTTTACTCATCAATTGGCCAATTTTCAGTATTTTTACTCTATCGATTGTATTTAAGAGAGGTACAAAGTGAAACCATACCATTGTAAGACTACTGCAGTACTGGCAGTTTGTTTCCACAGCTATGGCTAGAGCTTATTACTAGGTTAACACTTTTGATTTTTAATATTATTTTCTCCTTCAGGTAGGTAAGCACTGGATCCTTGAATGCACCATGGCTTTATGCTTCCCTCATTCATGTATGATAAATACCACCAAAAAGGTAGGAATTGTCCGCTTTGGCATCTGGCTCCTTGTTTACGGCAAACTAATATCCAATCAGCCCTGTGTCTTATTACGCACAGCGCAATTCACAGGAAGCTCATAAATATGACTTTTCAGCAAGGTGTTTGGCAGACTGTTGGTCGTGACCTCTTTTTAGAGAGAGAGGTTTTAAAACTTCCTCAGCCAGGAGTACATTTGTTATGCCCAGACCAAGGCTCATTAAAACATGAAAGAACACCTGTGATGTGGAGATTCATTGGAACTTTGCCTGCAACCAAATGAGAAAATGTCACCAGCTGGCCAATTTAGTACAAACAAGGGTTATTCAATATATTTACTTGATTACTCACACATATTTGTGACTGCATAGCATAATTACACAGCAATGTTTCCAGATCCAAAACAGTCAGTTTCTTAATTTGAACCACCCCAGCTAAACCACCGGCCCCAGCCTGCCTAGCAACCTAAGGCTGGATTCACACAGCAATTGTATGCCTTAGTGGCACATTTAGTATTTAGAAGTTATAAACAGGGTAAAGCAAAATACTAAAATTATTATTTACTGGGCCTGACTCAGAAAAAACTGCTTTTCAGTAGATTTATTGTTTTGTAGGTTATAATAAGGGTAAGAGAAGGTAAAGAGAGACAGAGATAGAGAGCAGACGGAGAAGAGGCAAAGTAGACACGTCATTAAAGAGTACAACAGGCAAATCACAAGTGTAAAGAAAATCATCAATGCATTATTTTGTATGCACTCACTTCAATCTTTATTAAGTAACAGTTGGTCAACATTAGAATAAATGGTCAATGGTTGTGTCTTGTCGAAACATTTGGAATAATCAGGGGGTACTGTAAAGACCAAGCAAAACACTGATGATATTGGTTCTGCTGCGTTTAGGTTGAGATGCGACACATCACAGCAGGACAAAGATGTTTTTTTGTAAAGGGGTGTAATGGGATCCTAAAGTTGGCTCAAGAGAAGCAGTGCCCGCGAAAAGTGAGCAGATGTAGCAAAGGAAAGTGAAACAAATGGTGAAAGATGTAGTAGGGTTGATTTGGCAAAAAAAGGGAAGGTGAATTCTGCAAGGGTGTTGTAGGAAAAGGAGTAAAGGAAAAGAAGGAGTAACTAAGGAGACAAAAGGCCCACAAAAAGGTGGTAGAGCTGGTTAGGAAAGGAGGAGGACAGGGTTGTTTTGAGAAAATGATGTAAGATTTGAAGTATGAAGGACTGGGAGAAATAGGGAGGCAAGCAGACACTGTAAGCAAAGACGTAAGGATAATGGGGTCAGGGTGAGGCAGGGTAAGCAATGGGTTAAGAGGGGCTGAGTATCAAACCTCAATACTTCTGTAACACAGAGTGCCCATAACGGTCGAGTACAGAAAGCTGGTATCAAATGTTTGGTCAGAGATCGCAATCTTGTTTGCTTATTTATTTGATCAGACACTTTCTGATTTGAATCCAAATTTAGGAGGGAATGAATGCCTTCAAGCCAGCCTTTCACTCTAGTAGGCATGCGTTTTCCCCTCAGTTTATTACAATTTTAGAATATTAAATGTATATACCGTGTTTAGACAACATTTTAAATTTTATATCATTGTCCCCGTTTGTTAATTGAAAAAAAAAAAATAGTTTTGTAGATAAAACATTTCTCAAAGTCAGGTTAATTTTAGCATCTGTACTGAAACACAGGTGTCAAACCGGCACTGGTATCGAAACATTCCAAACAATACCCAGCCCATTAGAGTAAGAAGGGTAAAGGGGAAGAATCGGGTAAGATAGGGAAGAATTCTCCACAATGCTCTGCTGGTCTTCTCTGGTGCTGCTCCTCTCATCCTGGATATTTAGACATCTTTGGCAATTCCAAGCCTATGCTCCTCTCCTTCCAGCAGCTTCCTGTAGGTGGCGATCTCCGCATCCAGCTTGAGCTTAATGTGCAGCAGTTCCTGGTAGTCTTGGAGATACTTGGTCATCTCTAATTTGGTTTCGCAGAGCTGGGCCTCCAACTGAGCAATGACACCCTCAAGGCTCCCCACCTTATCCATGTGGGACATCTCCATGTCCTCCAGCTGCTGCTCCAGGGCTGCGTTGCGAGCTCTCATCCCGTCAATCTGGTTCTGCAGCTCTGTCACTTGGTTGTGGAAGGTCGTGATCTCGTCTTTCATGGTTTTCATTTGCTCTTCATGTTTGCCAGCATGCTCCTTGAGGGTGTCAAACTTGCTCTTGTACCACTTCTCAGCTTCCTGGACGTTGCGGGCAGCGACAGATTCTATCTCTGCACGCATGTTGCGCAGATAAGCAGCCAGGTCAGGCCGATCGCCATCCAGCTCCGCGGTAATCTTTGCGTCCTCAATCTGCTTCATGAGGTCAGCCACCTCTTCATCATGCAGCTTCTTGAGGAACTCTATCTCGGCCACTAGTTGCTCTATACGCTTCTCCAGCTCAGCCTTCTGCAGAGTGGCACTGTCAACATCCTGGCGAAACTCCCTCAGGATCATCTCCGCTTCTTCTTTGAGTGCTAGCTCCTCCTCCAGCTTTAGTCTCCAAACTTCAACCTCTTCTTCAATGTAGCCTCGTTCGATATCAGCTACTCCCTTCTCATTAGTCAGGGCCTCAATCAGCTCCCGCACCTCTTTAAACTTGAGCTCATATTCTTCTCCAATGCCTGTGGGGCCTCCCTTGTAGCGGCCCTGCAGTGCAGCTAGCTCAGCTTGAAGAGCGGCATTTCTCTGCTCTAGTGCCTGGACCTTCTCGATGTATCCTGCAAACTTGACATTGAGTTCCTGCATCTCCTCTTTCTCGTTGGCATGCTGCTGGTGGATCTCTGTGCCCAACTCAACAGCAGTGCTGCGATAACCGGAGCGTCCACGGCTGTCATAGGAGGATCCACGGCACCGGGAAGGTGACGGGCTCTGAACCCTTACTCTGCCGCTGGAGCCGCTAACCTGCAGGCTCTTCTGAGTGTAAGATGCAGCTCTCATGTTGTGTAAAATACTGGGTTTGTTTTTTTAGTTTACAGAGGAACAGCTGCTCTCTCGGCTTCTCTGTGTGTAGCCCACTTCGCGACTGACGCTCCCTCAGATCACCTCCGAGTTTTTATGAGGCAATAAAGAATGTCTCAGACAGCCATGAAACTCACGCTTGGTTTTAACATATTTCAAAAGTGGATTATGACAGACTTTCAGAGAACTGTGGCTGCATGCTCTTTATTAGCTAACGCTGTACTGTTACTGACCAAGCGGGTCAAGTCCACTCCCTGGCATTTGAGCCAGGATGTGAAATAGTGATGAGATCATGTTTGACTGCTATTTTTCACTCACTATCCACTTAGAATGGTAATACAGTTGGGTGTGCCAGGGAGGGCACCCAGTACACTGGTAAACAATGAAAATGTTCTTTGGCAGCAGGTTTTCCTACACAACTTTGTGAAACTGCTCTGATGCTGATTCCCTTAACTATCTCCACATCACCTAAAG
The DNA here is from genome assembly GCA_023566125.1 of Zingel zingel. Classification (NCBI taxonomy): domain Eukaryota; kingdom Metazoa; phylum Chordata; class Actinopteri; order Perciformes; family Percidae; genus Zingel; species Zingel zingel. The sequence goes on from CM042319.1 coordinate 20,541,320, forward strand.
AAATAATGTAAAATTACATTTGGAAAACATGACAAAAATGTCATATTCTCCTCTCAGTTACCACATTATAAAAAGCATTAAACCTATGACCAAAATTAAAGGGCACATTTCAGTGCAACTGTTCAGAATGAAAGAGGAAATAAATCATTATAGAAAGATGTATTCTCCAGAGATATAAAAAGAGGAAATGGAGAGGAATAGGAGAGTGAGTGCTCCGAAAGCAGTAAATGAAATTAACTGAATTAACCCAGCTATCAATATCGTTGAGGGTTTTTATATTGTGTATCAGTGGCTCTTACCACGGGTGGAAACCCAAAATGTCTGCTAACCTAATCTACATGTAAATGTCTAATGTGTCACTCACTTTGACGTACTGTCCCGCAAAGTCAGTGACTTCTGAAGTGAAGCAGCCCGAGGCGTCCACAGGGCAGATAGGCGCCTGGTCCCTCTGGATGATCTTGTATTCGGTGCACACCCTGTGATCATCCTACAGACGGAATAATACAGTTTAAAAGGTTAGTGAGTGAAGGCATTTGTAAAAAAAAATTGTCATCTATGAAAATAAACTTAATACCTTTGGGGTTGGGACTGTTTGTTGGACAAAACAAGCAGCTGAAAATCTCAGCTTGGTCTTTAGGAAATTATGGACATTTTTGACCATTTTCTGGCATTTTATAGATTAATTAATAATGAAAATAACCGTTAGTTGCTGCGCTAATTGTAACAAAGTCATGTACAGTAGCCATTTACTACATCCAGAGTTTGTAAGTAATGAAGTTACATTATCTTGATACAGTGACCATTTATTTCAAGCTGTCGATGAAAATAAGTAATTGTCTAACCCCTTCGGCAGCCAGTTTCACTTGTTTAAAGATATGTTATGACTCCATATTAAATTCATTGCTGGGCTGGATACTTTTTGCAGTGTTGAAAGAAGCACTACTGGCATGTGACAGCTATGCATGAAAGATTGGAGTACTGTCCAGCAGCTGTAAATTTATTTTGTATTCAAACAACCTGTCAAGACCCAAGACGGATGGTTCACAGGGTCATTTCACATCCAGTCATAACAACATAACATTTGAAAAATGTACTTTGGCAGCGCATTTCTTCTCACTATATCTTCAGAGGAAATGCATTTGTGTTCATATCAATATCAATGTAAATGTAATCACTAAATAACAAAACTGTTACCAAATAAAAAACACAAACATTTTAATGCAAATGTATGTGGGATATTTATGTGAAAGGTTTATTTTACAGCCCCATATGGAGTGAGCTGCAGTGAAATAGGCACAGAGTGCAGAAGAGGAAGCTAAGAAAGAGAGAAAGACTGAGTGTGTATCCGCAGCTGGCTACAGCCACCGGGGCATCCATCTGCCCTTGACAAGGGCATTTAACCTATTAGCAATGATCCAATACATCTGATGGCACTGTAGGAATACATTGATACTGTAGCATGCAATACAAATATTCCCTAACATTTTTCAATAAGCATACACATCAATGTGAAATGAGTCCACAAAATGATAAGGAATCAAGATGGAGGGTATGGAAAGACATAACTCTTAAACGATTTCCTCCAACAGGGTCACAGATCTTAAGACCATTGGGTCCTGATTAGTCTTGATGAAATGCGTTGGCCTTGAGCTTAAGTATTGAAACACCAAATGTATAAATAATTAATAATATTATTATTAATTGTTGTTATTATTATTAATAATTTATTAGTGTCAAGAATCTTGTTTCCGGTGAAGTTTAGTCCTACACTTGTGTTGGCTAAAGGCACTCAACGCAGTGCAACTGGAGAAAACAAGCAAATCGACCACTTTAACAACAACAAAAAAACTCTGCTAATTCAGGAAACATGAGGAATAGAGAAATAATGGCATTGCATATCGGTAAAGGCAATGCTTCTAGAGGGACATGGACGACTAAACAGGTCTGGATGCACTTTTTTTTTTTTTTTTTTTTTTTTTTTTTAAACATGGCAGCAAACCATCCATCCACAGAGTTACACCTGACAAAAGCTGACCTCGTTTTCCTCCAGAGTGTGCTCCATATGAGCATCTGCAAGACTGGATAACAAGCGTACTAGAAGGAGCGTTTCAAAAGCACATTTCTCAACTTCATTCCAAATCACTCGAGGAAGAGAAGTACATTATAATTAAAAAGAGGGAGGCTGGGCGTAGTTAGCCTGACAAGAGACAGGTGGAGCCTCGTGACAGTGACAGAAGGGAGCAGGATCAACGGCAAAGACTGCACACAGTACATTCAGCCACCACAGTATACTGTATATCTGTGCAATTCTGAATTTTGAATAGGCATAGTGGTTTATATCTTACACCCGGTTAGGAATTGTCTTATAAGTCTTGGTCGGTATGGGTCTTGAGTGAGAGTCTTGACCACCAGGCTTATGCCTATGACTCTAATAAACTGCCAAAATACATCCATTTTAGTTGCTAATCCTCAACTTCAGTTAGCAGTTTTTATATCTTGCTATCATACACTTGTGTACTTTTGGTAAACTACAGTAGTGAAACAATTAGTCAATTGCCTGGTTATATACACTATTAAAGGATCATTTATCAAGTCATATTTGCTAACCTATTGCTAGTCTGTGCTTTTAAAATTTGCCGTTTTAAATCAGTTTCTCTTGAATATCTTAGGATGTCTTTGGTCACAGAATTGCGATGGGCAATTTTTTTTTTTTTTTCCTGACATTTTATAAACCAAAAGATTAATCTCTTGATAAAAAAAATGCCTAAAGCAGGAAAACAGTAAAAGACCACTCACAGCTCCAAAGTAAGGTGCCTGGTGGACTACTCCTGTGCCCTCTTCCTCCTTGACGTAGTTATCCATCACCACCTGGAAAGCTCCTTGCTCCCCACACTGAAGAGAAACAAAGATGAGGAGAATTAGATAAAGGAGAGCTAGTGGTGTGAGGAAGCAAAAGAAATAGAGCCACAGATAGTGATAGACAGAGAGAGATTAAGAGACATATTTAGAGAACGTAAACTGAGATACCAATTTGTAGTCAGACAGGTCATTTAGGTGAGACATAGGTCTGTCTTCATTGTGTGGCAAATGATACATAAGCCAGTCAAACAGCCAGGAACAAGAACAAAGACTACTAACCTTGGCAAAGTACTGGAAAAGAGGCTTGTATTTTTTCCCTTTCAGTGTCTTGCCGGGAAATCTAAAAAACACATAAAACACATATAATGTCCATGTTTCAATATCTGTAATTCACCTTCATCAAATGTACTCACTCATATTTTCTAAACAGTTCAAACTGTTCAGTTGTTGATACTGCCCAACCCTCAGATTGCTGAAAGGTTCTTGCAGCCCGACAGAAAGAGTCAACACAACTCCTCTGCATGTTTTTGAGGGTAAAAAAACAAATAACACAATAAGAGTTTTACAGTCTAAAGCCATTGGTGCAATCCGCTAAATGTGATGTCAGCATGCTAACATGCTCACAATGACGATGACATGAACCTATCTATTCTGGGATATGGGAAAACGCTCTGGTTTGTTTGCATTTCTTTAAGTAGGCTGTCAAAAATAACGCGATAATAACAAATTTCTTTGATGTGCGATTAACGTACATGTGTTCTGTGATTTGGGCCTTGGGCCTCATTGAGCAGAAATGGATCAAGAAAAGGGTCTTTTAAATGGCAAGTTCAGTTTCAAAGCCCTTCCAGACGGTACTCTCGACAAGACTAATGTTATTTGCATGTACTGTTGATTTTTATTGAGTTACTACTGGAGTACACCAAGTCTCAAATACCACTTGATGGTAGGGCTGGGCGATATGGAGAAAATCAAATATCACCATATTTTTGACCAAACACCTCAATGTTGATATTGCAACGATATTGTAAGGTTGACAATTGGTGCTTTCACAAAACATCTTCCACATTTAGATTTTAGATAAATAACCATCATAATGTGGATATAATGACTAAGTAGTTAAAGGCAAATAATAGAACAGCTAGAACAGTCTGGTAAGTTCAGAAAATGACATCACTTTACTGTAATGCAGCCTTTAAAACCTGGAAAAGACTAAACTTAACCATGTAACGATATTACAATTCTTTAAAATCTAAGACGATATCTAGTCTCATATCACGATATCGATATAATATTGAAATATTGCCCAGCCCTACTTGATGGCCAAGCATACAGCTGATGCAGAGAACCCCCCCACCCCCCCGCCAAAGGCAGGCCATACTGGATAGTTTGCAACTCTATATAGGGTCTTGTGTACTTACTTGTCCAGGATAGTGTACTCGCTCTCTGATTTAAACAGAGCTCCAAGCCTGGCCTCCATCAAAATGTAGGTCTTCTCTGTGGCGTTATCTGAGAGATGAACAGAAAAACACAGGTGAATGCTTTTTCCAGACTCATCCCAAGGCTCCTTATATTAAATCCTGTATCGCTGTTATCTACTAATCTTTTAACAACACATCCCATTTCAGGAAAAAAAAAAAAGTAAGAAAAATGAGATGAAGACAGATTAAAGAGCACTGACATGACATAAAAATAGAGTTGTGACGAAATCTTGTCCCACTGAGTGTCTCGTTACAACCCTACATAACAATAACAATCTTCACTTTTAATGCTTTTTTACAACAAATTCCAGTTGTACTGCAAACCTCTGAAATGTGTCATTTTTAAAATCAGCAAAAGAACTGTAAAATTGTAGAAATTAATAGAGATTGACTGAAATAAGCTTTTAAATTTAAAGATCACTTTAGGTTATAATTTATTCAATATGTTATTTTTAGGGTTGTCAAAATAACACGTTAATTTCGATTAATTAATCTGAGAAAAAATAACACGTTAAAAAAAATAACGCCAATTAATCCATTCCATATTGACGTTTGACCCGGAGACGTTCTAGCCACCATTGGACTGTAAAATGAAGGAGGGAGACGAGAATGTGCTGCCTGGATCATTGATTGGAACATTTACTTATAAAAATCTTCTTCCTGCCAACCCTGGCTACCGAAATCTGGTGCCACTGATATGTCTGCACTTCTCTCTGATGCTCTGAAACAGACGCAGCATGTGACGCTAGTTAACGCTATACTCAACAGCAGCTAATGTTAGCCTACCGCTAGCTAGTAACTGGATTAAAAACGGTTAAAATGCTGACAGCTAACGCTAAACGGTGTAAAGTTTGACTGTGTTTTACTGTAGAGGATTCAACACCGGTATGTAACAATCTGCAGCTGCCGTCGGAAAAACAACACAGACGCGTTCAATGAAACTGGTAAACTACAACCTCGTGGTGCATTTGAAGTTATTGTAAATTTCCATTTCCCATATGGTGGTTGTTTTTGTCGTTCAACAGCAATTTACTAGTGAAATAAGTTATTGTTAATTTTGACCATATGGCCTTAGCAATAAACAAGCCGTTCTTTAATGTCACCAACTGTTGTTTAGTACCCTTCTTTTTTCACTTTCTTAAAAAGAATTGGTTCAGGCACCGTTAATTATGTATGCGATTAATTTTGATTAATTAATCACAGAGTATGTAATTAATTAGATTACATTTTTTAATCGATTGACAGCCTTAGTTATTTTGTTTGTGCTTGTTTATTGTAATTTTTAGAAGGGAAGAACCAATCCAATACTATATGTAACTTATTGACTTACTTGTATTCTACTACTTAATTGTTTGTTTTTATTCCTTGTCATTTGAATATTCATTGTTTCATAAAGCATAAAAGAGAGAAAGTAGGTTATAAACAAAAGACAAAGATATAGACAGTACATCCACAGATGCAAGGCCAAAGAAACTGTGGGTGGTGGTGTTGCTGAATAAATAAAAACATTGATTTACACATCACACATGAGGAGGGTGTCCAAACACTTAACTGTGTGACCACTAGCACAATTGAGGTTAAGTGCACATCATTTTTGAAAATAAATAAAAACATTGATTTACACATCACACAACTATTTAGCAACAGTTTTTAACAGCTGAAAATAGGGGAAACGTGTGGCTACGTTGAACGTGTAACGTTTGCGGACCGTTACCGGAGCGTATGTGCTACGGAATGTATGTTTTAACTGGCTACACCAGCTGCGCACACACTGCGTAGGATTGTGTGAGTCACAGGCCAGACGGAGAGCTTTTGCTATGGGATTGTTGTTGTTTCTTCGATTTTGGAGCTGGCACAGCGCTGTAAAAACGTCAATCTACTGAAAGCTGTTATCAGAGGGAGCAGGTCAGGAAAAAAATAAAAACAGAAACTCTCAAGATGCTTTTATATAGGCCTTAGTGGTCTCCTAATACTGTATCTGAAGTCTCTTTCCCGAAATTCAGCCTTGGTGCAGAATTACAGCCACTAGAGCCAGTCCCACAATGAGCTTTACTTAGGATGTGCCATTTCTGTGTCTGTAGCTTTAAATGCTATTGAGAAGGAGAGGGGGGGGTGCAAGGTGGAGGGTGGGGGTGTGGCCTTGACCAACTGCCATGCTTCGCTTGTTTTCAAGCCATGATGTCTCTCTCTTTCTCATGGGGAGGGCCAAATTCTCTGGGCGGGCAAAGCAGAGAAAGGATAGGTAACCTTGCTCCGTATGACGTCATAAGGAGGAGATTCCAGATCGGTCCATCTGAGCTTTCATTTTCTCAAAGGCAGAGCAGGATACCCAGGGATCGGTTTACACCTATCGCCATTTCTAGCCTCTGGAGGACCTCATAGTGAGGTTAAAAAACCTCATAGTGAAATTTTCATGCAATGAGACCTTTAAAAGAAATAATTACACTTTATGATCCAATTCTGTGTAAAACGGCCGCACACACTTCGCGTAAAAAATATAAATAGAAGACTGTCCTATTTTTGCGCTTGTAGAGCAGATCTCCGCGGAGCAGACACACCACCACCCCCCAAAAAACAATGGTAGGGGAAACACTGGGGCTTATTGTAAAAAGTTTCCACCAAAATGTAGGATAACTGCCTGACAAAACTGAACACTTCTGGAAAACTGGCCAAATGGGGATTTTAGGAAAAATAAGAGAAGAGAAGTTGAGAACAACAGGGACAACAGTTGTGAAGAGGGCAAAAAACAAACGGCCTGAGACAGTGAGACACAAAAAGAGAGAGAAGGGGGGCAGCATCAATAAAATATGTTTCTTCCCCTCAGTGGTGTGACAAATGATTGCACAGCTCAGACCTGCTGCTGCTGACAGCCCTCAACTCAAACAGCAACAAAGGCAGCGAGGGAAAGAGACAGACACAAAAATAAGAAAAACGAAGGACAAAAACAGGTGGATGTGGAGCCAAAGAGAGCGATAAGAAAATGAGGGGGGGAAAGATGGAGCAAGAGAGAGGACGGGAGATAAAAAAAAAAAAAAAAAAGAACGACAGCTGATACAAAAAAAAAAAAACATTCATTGGTATTCCAAGGCAGTCTCCCATGCCGCAGAGCACAGGCGGTGCAGTTAGGACGACAGACTGTGCTTCAACAGAGCCCCCTGCAGGATCAAAGAGGTCATGGCACACTGGTATGAATCTAGGTCATCCTTTTAAAAACCCACCAGTTTCTCTCACAGGGAACCAAAAACTAAAGCAGGAGGGTTACAGAAAAGCATTAGCCACCTCTCTGGAGTATTTTGTTTTTTTATATATTTGAACAAGGACACTTTTTTAAGCGACCTGATTTCAGGCACATCCACATTTCTCAGGTCTAAATCACACACCAATGTAGATGACTTTGGAAAAGATAAAATAAAATCAATAATGGCAGAATTTTATTTAGCTGCTTCAGTTTCAGGGTCGTCCTGGTGTTGTGTCACTGTCATTTCTTACGAAATTAGCTAATAAATAAATGATACATATTGGGATAAAATGTATGACTATTTTCTTTGTTAATTAGTTTTTAATTGGCTTTAACATGGGAAAGAAATTAAGTTTTGTGCTCCGTGTATCTGAGTCTCAACTTTGCAGAGCCCGAAAAGACATCTTAAAAATCTTTACTAAATTTGAAAAGCCAAAAAAGTCGAGACATCCAATTTACATTGATATGAAACTTAAGAAAATCATATTTGAGGACGTGAAACCTGCAAATGTTTTCTGTAAAAATGATTTGAGCAATTAATTGAACATCTAAATTGTCGTATATCAATTATTTGTCAGCTAATCAACCCATCATTTTAGCTAACTATAACACACTCAGTGACCAGTTGGTGGTGGACAAAATATTAGAAATACCCTCATAACAGTACAAATCAAAAGGACCACAAACTACGGCTTTCAAAATGACCAGAAAGTTGAATCAACACCTCTCTAAAACTGATTCAACCAAAACTGAACATTATAACTTCAAGAGGGTAGGATTTAATGCAGGGCTGTTGTATTAGACTGTATTAGTTTTAGCTAGGTGTACCTGATAAACTGGCAACTGTGTGTCTATTGTATATACACTACCGATCAAAAGTTTGGAGTCACTTAGAAATTTCCATTCCACTCCATTATAGGCAGAATACCAGCTGAGATCAGTTGCATTGCAGCAGTTTTTAGATTACATTATGTGCTTTCATAATTGCAAAAGGGTTCTCCAATGTTTTCTCAGTTAGCCTTTTAAAATGATATCAGATTAGTTAACAGAATGTGTCTTTGGAACATTGGATGAATGGTTGCTGATAATGGGCAATGTAGATATTGCATTAAAGATCAGACACTTCTTTCTACAACAGTCGAGAACCCTTTTGCAATTATGTAAACACATAATGTAATCTGAAAACTGCTGCCCTGATTAATAAGCAATGCAACTGATCTCAGCTGGTATTCTGTCTGGAATGGAGTGGAAATTTCTAAGTGACCCCAAACTTTTGACCGGTAGTGTATATTACTGTGTATATTGTATACAGTATATATTATTGGTCTGACAGCAGTGTAGTCTTGAAGCAGAAATACTTGATAAAAGGCACATTCTTAACATTCTTAAAATTAAAGGAAACCTAATATCTTGAATTTGCTTTGTTTTGTTATATTTGCTTTAGAATTAAATATGGATGTTGTCTCGTGTTGTGTATTAAAAGTCCTGTCAATTTGAGAAAGATATTTTCAGGTTAAATTTGGATCACATTTGTGCCTTTACAAACGATCGATTTGAGATGGTGCTGTTAAGAAGTCATCAAAACAAATTGCAAAAACACAACAGAAATCATTAGCAAAGTTATTACACAACTATATTTAATTGTCTTTTGTTTAAATCTGACAGGGCCATTTTACGTGGTTGACTCTACATGCACTTGGAGGTAAGCCTGCACGATTAAATCGTTATAAAATCGCGATCTCGATTCAATTTCTAAATAACCAATTTTTTTTTGTTGATTTAAAAAAAAAATGTTTAAAAAATGTATGACTTTGATTGTCATTTAATTTTACGAGCCGACTGCATCACAAACGCTACTACTTTCTTCTGTGAGTTTTAAACAGACTGTATATAAAAGGTTTTAAAGCGCTCCCAAGCGCTGCAATGCTCTTCCTTCTCTTCATTGAAGCCTCTATGTTTACAGGTGTGTGGTGATGCGCAATGTGCTATAGGTGGCAAAATAAATCTATGTTTGGTACTGCCAATTTGTTTTGTTTTGTCATGGTTCATGTGTGCAATAAACATTACACATTGTGCGAAAAAAATCGTGGCAGAGAATCACAATATCAATTCTGAGCTAAAAAATTGTGATTCATATTTTTCCCCGAATCAAGCAGGCCTACTTGGAGGACAGATAATGTTTTTAATGTGCCTGCATCAGTTATGTGTAAGCATCAAGTTAGTGCTCATAAATGTGAAGCATCTGGTTAGATGTAGATAAAAACAAAGTCCCAGTCACAGAGTCTCTTGTCATATAAAGGAAAATAAAGTCTCATTTCATCAGCTAAGACTCAGCTAAGCCAAAGGCTAGAAACTCCAACACATTATGGTACAGAAATCCCTTCCTCTGGGTGCAAATTTGCAAGGCAGCACTCCCTCTCTGTTAATTCGTTTTTGTTTGTTCTTTCTGAATAAAAACACCAATCAGCTGATACTGTGGTCCAGAACAATCAACCCACAAGGGAAGAAACAAGATTTTCAGCCAGAAAACTCTGGCCTTCGGCTACAGCATTTAAGCAACATCGTTCAACAAAACTATCAATCCTGGTAATTCAAGTAATCCACAACACAAACAAGTTTGAAGGCAGGATAAGAGAGCAGATATGTCCTCTTTTTTTCATACAATGACTTGAAGAAAGTACAGACGACAGCAACAAAATAATGGTGTTTCTTGACAACAATCAGAAAGTATCCTGGTCACAAGATAACACACTAGGAGCAGATTATATTTGTACAAAAACATTTCAGACTAGAGCTGGGCGATAGGGAGAAAATCAGGTATCACGATATTCTTGACCAAATACCTCGATAACGATATTGCGGCAATATTCTAGGGTTGACACTTGGTTTTTAACTAAATAACTTCACACTTAGATTCTAGATAAATAATCATCACATTATGCGGATATAATGTCTAAGTGGGGAAAAGGCAAATAATAGAACAGCTGGAACAGTCTGGTAAGTTCAGAAAAGTACATCACTTTACTGTAACGCAGCCTTTAAAACCTGGAAAAGACAACACTTATGTCATATCACGATATTACGATATCCAAAATCTAAGTCGATATCTAGTCTCATATCACGATATTGATATAATATAAATATAAAACAGAGAAGCATTCAGTCCCAATCGGCACATCAGGGTTTTTTTTTTTATGTTGGCATGAGTGACCGAACGTTAATTTTCAAAAACCTACGCTGTGGCCCAATTTCGTACTTCACACCAGTTCTAAGCAGGGTGCCGTTGATGGACACTTTTCTCACTAAATCAAATGGACAAAGAAATAGTGGAGCTATGGAGCAGCTAGAAAAAACAATTATAACTGATTGGGGATGGTGGTGAAACAGCTCCAGGAACACGTCAGAAAAAAAAAAACAATCACAATCACAGTTTGATTGACATCTAAGTGCGCAAGCATCATCCAAAAACAGTATACTATAAAGATTAGTTTGTAGTATATACTGTATACAATTAGTATTTAGTATGGAACTGAGACACTGCATTTGTGTCAAGCGTCGTCTCTCACCTATGACCTTGACATACAAGAACTCCGGGTTAACGCAGAGAGCCAGGTTGCTTGGCAGTGTCCAGGGCGTGGTCGTCCAGGCAATCAAAGCCACATCCTCATTTCCAACCAATGGGAAGGTGACAATCACAGATGGGTCCTGAACATCCTGGAGACAAGAGTGAAACAGAGATTAAGTCAATTCAATATTTACATCCACACAATAACCTTTGTCACTAGGGCTGCATTAGACCACTTGAGGTGTCATGGGGGTTGTGATTCGTGCCAACCTTGTAGTTCTGGTGGGACTCAAAGTTGGACAGGGGTGTGTTGCAGGCAGTGGAGAAAGGCATGACTTTGACACCTTGGTAAACCAGACCCTTGTCGTACAGCTGTTGGAACACCCACCTGAATGAAAAGAAGACGCACACAAAAAAAAATGTAAAGAAGGAAGGGGAGACAAACTGCACACAATTGGACAGACTCGAGACACGGATTAAGTCTGATTTGTATGGCATTTTGTATTATATATTGCTTGAAGTGTTTTACTCTATGTAGATTATTGTTATTCATTAACATGCGTGTACTCCTGTGACCTAAGTGTTTAAAGCCTGGCTGAAAACTACATTTCCTTTGGGATAATAATCAAGTTAAAAGAACTCCCTCATGACAAGTACTTTGTGTTATTAGTATATCAAATAGGGGCTACCTTCATTTCCTTGTACTGTAAATAAAATACAAATTATGTATCTTTAAGCCAAAACTTGTACGTATAAGATGGTAGATTTGACTTTCATACCTAGGGTTGGGTACCGAAACGCGGTGCCAATAGGGCACCGATTCCAACGTAAACAGTAGTAACGAGACCGAATAAGAACGAAAATGTCGGTGCCTGACTTTTTTTTTTTTTTCAGAAGCATCCTGCACGGGACACTACGTTACCGTTAGCTAGTAGCTGGATTAAACACAATGGTTAAAATGCTGACAGCTTACGTTAGGCGGTGTAAAGTGTGACTGTATTTCCTTGTAGAGGTTTCAAACACCGAGACCTAACAGTCTGACTGCAGTTGCCGTTGTCGGAAAAACAACACAGACGGTGCGTTTACTTGACACTCGCCAGCCTTGTGGTGCATTTCAAGTTATTGTAAAATATCCTTTTCCCATCTGGTGTTTGTTTTTGTCATTTACCAGCAATTTACTGGTGAAATAAGTCATTGTTATTGTTATTACATTATTAATCAAATCATTTTTTGACCATATGGCCTTAGCAATAAACAAGCCATTCTTTAATTCTTTAAAAACTGTTGTTTTGTGCTCCTTTTTTATATTTATGTTATATACATTATAAATATATTATATATATTTTGGTTCAGGCACCGGCACAGTTTTAAAAGTATTGTTTTAGCACCGCTATCGGAAAAAACCCAAACGATACCCAACCCTATTCATACCAGACGGTCTCCATGAACCATGGGTAGAGAGTCTTGTAATCATTCTTGAAGTCAATCCACCTTCCCATTCTCATCACTGAAGTCTAGAAATAAAAAGAAACATACACATAGCAAATCAAAAGCACATCATAAGTATATGCCAAAATTCTGCCGGGAAACTCGTTTTAAACTTCTTCTTTTTTGTCCATTCAGTCCATATCAAGGCTCACATAAAACCTCCCAGACAAAAACACATATATTGCACATGTGAGATATACCTATGGTGTAGCCTCACTACGTTTTAGAGCAGGTTCAATGCACTGTTCTAAGTTAGACAAGCTTTATTTTGATTGATACATGAAATAAAAAACCCAACTTTTCTCAGAAGTATGGTTACAAAGTTCCCTCACATATTTCCTTTCCTGTATGCTCACCTCCCACTCGGTGGAGTATCTCATGACAATGTTTCTGCACTGCTTGTTGTACTCGGCAATGCCCATCTTGGCCACATCTTCAGGCCCTTTGATCCCCAAAGTCTTATCAATCTCATACTCCTATAAAGAAAGAACATCGGAAAAATAAATAACAAGGATGAATCTGTAAATCTAGGCAGAACTTAACAATATTGAAGATGACAGATTCCTACCACAGGCAGGCCATGACAGTCCCAGCCAAAGCGCCGGTCCACATGGAAGCCGCTCTGGTGGGCGAAGCGAGTAACAATGTCCTTGATGGTGCCGGCCAGGATGTGCCCATAGTGGGGTAGACCCGTGGCAAAAGGAGGGCCATCGTAGAAGGTGTACCTGGTTGTGAAATGGACAGTAAAATATGTGTTAAAGATCCCATGACATGGTGCTCTTTGGATGCTTTTATATAGGCCTTAGTGGTCCCCTAATACTGTATCTGAAGTCTCTTTCCCGAAATTCAGCCTTGGTGCAGAATTACAGCCACTAGAGCCAGTCCCACAATGAGCTTTCCTTAGGATGTGCCATTTTGTGTCTGTAGCTACTGAGGAGGAGAGAGGGGGGGGGGGGCGGCAAGGTGGAGAGTGGGGGTGTGGCCTTGACCAACTGCCACTTTGCTCGTTTGAAAGCCATGATGTCTCTCTCTCATGGGTGGGCCAAATTCTCTGGGCGGGTAAAGCAGAGAAAGTGGAGGTAACCTTGCTCCGTATGACCTCATAAGGAGCAAGATTCCAGATCGGCCCATCTGAGCTTTCATTTTCTCCAAGGCAGAGCAGGATACCCAGGGCTCGGTTTACACCTATCGCCATTTTTAGCCACTGGGGGACTATAGGCAGGCTGGGGGAACACATATTAATGTTAAAAAAACCTCATAAAGTCACATTTTCATGCCATGGGACCTTTAAGTATCTTCTCAGTGAAAAAAAAAAAGTTAGATATGAGACAAAAAGACTTAGCTGTCTGGAAACACTCAACCAAGCCTGCAAGATAACAGACACACAACACTAAGACTGCTCCGTTATACCAGAGTATTCATGGTTGCTTCATACAGGGAAAACAGCAGCTTCACTACTTTGTGTATCTCTGTATATAACAAACAGTAAAAGTTTCGAGGAACAGAGAGGGTAACTTTGTAGTGTCTGTAAGCAGCAAACATCCTGTTAATCTCTATAGTGTTGGTGAGGTGGCAGAGTGTCTGCTTGTGACCAAAGTTCCTCTGTACTGAAATTTTGCTTTGTTTAACAAATGTCATTATGACATTGAATCTCTTGTTGGGTTAAAAGGAAAAATATCTATATTATTTGAAAAGTCCTGCAGTTTAGTAAGATATCTAAGCAGAGATTTAAAAATTAACTTCACGGTCAACGATTTTTTTTTAAAACACCCTTTTACTACTTATTGTGGTTAATTAACTTCTAAAAAAAACATTATTGGTACTTAACATTTAATGTTTGGGCTGACATATTGACCTATTTAGCTTACATCAATGCTCCATAGTTGTTTTCATATGATGGACAAGTACGGATAATCACGAAGACCAAATTCTGAAAGTATGTAATGGAGTCTGACAATAAGTGGTTAGCCAGGAAATGCAACTTCTGTTCTTGGCAGTGCAAATGACTGCATAAAAACAAACTTTAACCAATGACAGCATTCATATACAGCAATATGATTATGGTGCTGTTTTGAACCACTTACAAAGTGTTAATAATAATTTCACAATACATTTTCTTAACAAATATGTAAAGCATATTTGACCATCTATTACATTTAAAAACGGTTTAACAAGTAGGTCAAAAGGAGTCATGCTAATGTGATTCATCTGTAGATAATGTTTTTCAATGTTTTATTTGATCCTAAAACAGATACATTCTTAACAAAGAAAATTGTATTTCAGCTGTCATGAGTGAAAGGTTATTCATAAGAGCTTGCCCTTCAACAGCTTGCCATGGGAATACATTTTGCATAGTACATAATTATAAACAAGAAATTTTGATTTACCTGGGCCTGTTCTTGGACTGTTTGAGGCATTCCTGGAAGCAATCCTTTTTTTGCCACAACTGCAGAATCTTCTCCTCCTCAGAGGGAAAGTTGATGGATTCAGGGACTGGCTCCACCATGGCGTCTGCCAAAAACTGAAACCAAATCAGAAAGTCAATTCATGAGAAGGAAGACACTGAAATACATCACATTCTACGTGTCACAAAGAGCCCATGATGATTTCTTTTGTATTTTTCCCTACAAATTATTACCCATTAAAATATCAATGATTGGCCCTAATTCAAATAACTGATCCAAGGCTGAGTCACACATTCATTGACCCACAATGCTACGTATCGTTTAGGACAAGTTAGGAAATTATACCTACATTATATTTAAATATAATGGGTCTACCTCAGGGAATGTCTCGCACCCTTCTCAGACCCTTTTGGATCGTATTAATAACTTGTCAAAACCTGTCGGAGCTCGACAGTTTGTCAACAGAACATACAGTCCTTTTCAACATTTTATGCGCTAAAGTCAAGGCTATCTAATACGTTATTTCCACGTCGAACATGCTCACGCAGAAACTATGCCCAAACTAGTTTATTACGTCCAATAAGTCACTTTTCCACTGCAGTTCGTTCACAAGAATGACACCTCCTTGTTGTTAGCTAGCAGGCTAAGCTAGCTGGTCAATGCTTTAGTTGCCGTTCTTTAGCTTGTAACGTTAGCTAAACGGATAGTAAAGTTTGTTAAAGGGTGCGTTTGGACACTCACAAATACTATCAGATATACAATGACGTGTGGCTGTAATCAAACCTTTAATTTATGAATATAGAGTTTGAATGGTCCTACTCACATGTTATCTGCCCCCGAGAGACAAGAAATGATGCAAGCTGGGGAGTCAGCGTGAGCGGAAGTGACGATATAACGCAAACTAAGGAAATCTTTGACGAAAATAACCATCTGCGTAACCCACATAATAAATGAAACAAATTAACATTTTATACTACCTTACCAGTGTCGTTTTATAATGCCGTTATATTCAATATTAAATGAATAAATACATAAATAAATTAACAAATAAATAAATATGCCTTTGAAATACATCATGAAATAAATTAGGCAATAAATACATGTAAATATTTATATAAAATGAATCAATTAGTTAAATAAATATATTATTTCACGGCACTTTTATTTCATAAATCCACATTTATTTATTTCTGTGGACTTTTATTTCCTAATGCCACATTTGTTTATTTCCCTCTCTATTTATTTGCAGTTCTTAAATGCCAATCAGGGGGCTTGGCTATCTCTCACATTCAAAACAGAGCCGTGGGCACCACGACCGCAGCAGCGGTGCTCTTTACAGAGCTCACAGTCACCTATTCGGGGGTAACTGGACCACCAACTACCGCTGACCTGACGGAGCACCACACTGGCTATTTATGTGGACGTTTCTGCCCTTATTCATCTCGTTTCCTTCTTGCACAGCCGCTGCAGTTGACGCACTTGTAAACACAATGTTATATAAAATAAACAATACATACAGAAACGTGCACATAAATAGTCCCAAAGAAGTCCCATTCACCTTGTCTCACTTCACCATCAACGAACTGTCAGTTAATGTGAATTAGAGCAGTCGTTTTCCCGCTAGCTAGCTAGCTCACTTAACAACGCCTCAGCTAATGTGTCAACCCGCAGTGGGTACAGAGCACTGAGAACTACAGCGGCTGTGCAAGAAGGAAATGAGATGAACGAGGACAGAAACGTCCGTCAGGTCAGCGGTAGTTGGTGGTCTTGTTACCCTAGAATAGGTGACTGTGAGCTGGGTAAAGAGCTTTAAGTAGATGTTAATACTTTAACTTTTACTAAAGTAAGTTTTTCAAGGCCGAATTATAATTAAGCGTAATTCACCACTGATTTTCTGACATTGATAATAGCTGTTGCAGAAGACTTTGATTGTGATCCCCACTCAAAGATATTCGAAATAGTTGGGAATTTACATGCTGAGGATGTTTCAAAGTTTTATATTTCTCATTACCATCAAACAAGCAGCTGACATCCTTTTAATAAAAAAAAAAACACAATCAATGTGGATCTTATTAGTCATTAAACGTCTTGAGTAAAGAGCGTGCGATTTCTTCACCAGCCCGTACAGTCTCTCCTTTATCTCGCTTTTTCATTAAATGAAATTTAAGATTCAGCCCCCCTCCCTGCCTCAATAATTTCCATATGGTCCCTAATTCTTCTGGTTTACACCGCAATTATTATTTTTTTTTTCATTAAAACGGTTATCTTTATGTCACTGCACAGTACATTAGTTAATATATCATGCAGGGCTACTATGGGATGCTGGGACAGAAAACCTAAGTAATGGCCACTTTCAGTGGGTCCAGTGGTGGGAATATGTAATTTACCAGTATATATGTACCCCAAGTTTGTAAATGAATTGTCTAGCAAGGAAAATCCAAAAATAGTGGACCAGATAATCACCTTAAATGACCATTTTCTATGATTTAACAAGTAAGACCCATTACTATGTTGTTAGATCATGCAAGTAGGCAAAATGGACTTAAGGCTTAGTGTATCACTCAGCCATAAGTCCTCAGAGACTTAGACATCTAGGATGAGAAATAAACTCCCTTTCGTAAAGGCACTTTTCACGGTAAATCCCTACTTCAGCAAGGTTGTCTCTCAGATAACTACAGTTCAATCTTGTATTTGAGATGCTACTACCCAAATCTGACAGATTAGGATTTCTAAATCATAGAGCAGGTCTCTTATAACAGTGGTTCCCAACCTTTTTTCCTTGGCGCCCCCCCCCCCCCCCCCCCCCTACTCATATCTAAGAAAAGCTGAGCCCACCCCCCCAAACCGAAGTTGAGGTAACTCTCGAGATAGATCCTTACTTTCTTTTTTGATAGAGAGAAGTTATCAGCACTTTTACGTTTCTCCGCCATGTTTCATTCATAAAATAGTGATGCCGTGGCGGCCGGAAAAACGAAGAGGATGATGGCAGCTAGCAGCTGACCTGATGACAGCAAGGGTCACAGGTTAAGAGGTCCCGGAGGTTTGGCCTGCTTAGTAGCTTGCCTACAATTTTAAGTAAGAACAAATATATATATATATATATATATATATATATATACAGTGGGGCAAAAAAATATTTAGTCAGCCACCAATTGTGCAAGTTCTCCCACTTAAAAAGATGAGAGATGCCTGTAATTTGCATCATAGGTACACTTCAACTAAGAGACAAAATGAGAAGAAAAAAAATCCAGAAAATCACATTGTAGGATTTTTAATGACTGTATTGGTAAATTCCTCGGTAAAATAAGTATTTGGTCACCTACAAACAAGCAAGATTTCTGGCTCTCACAGACCTGTAACTTCTTCTTTAAGAGGCTCCTCTGTCCACCACTTGTTACCTGTATTAATGGCACCTATTTGAACTTGTTATCAGTATAAAAGACACCTGTCCACAACCTCAAACAGTCACACTCCAAACTCCACTATGGCCAAGACCAAAGAGCTGTCAAAGGACACCAGAAACAAAATTGTAGACCTGCACTAGGCTGGGAAGACTGAATCTGCAATAGGTAAGCAGCTTGGTGTGAAGAAATCAACTGTGGGAGCAATTATAAGAAAATGGAAGATATACAAGACAACTGATAATCTCCCTCGATCCGGGGCTCCACACGAGATCTCACCCCGTGGGGTCAAAATGATCACAAGAACGGTGAGCAAAAATCTCAGAACCACACAGGGGGACCTAGTGAATGACCTGCAGAGGGCTGGGACCAAAGTAACAAAGGCTACCATCAGTAACACACTACGCCGCCAGGGACTCAAATCCTGCAGTGCCAGACGTGTCCCCCTGCTTAAGCCAGTACATGTCCAGGCCCATCTGAGGTTTGCTAGAGAGCATTTGGATGATCCAGAAGAGGATTGGGAGAATGTCATATGGTCAGATGAAACCAAAATAGAACTTTTTGGTAAAAACTCAACTTCTCGTGTTTGGAGGAGAAAGAATGCTGAGTTGCATCCAAATAACACCATACCTACTGTGAAGCATGGGGGTGGAAACATCATGCTTTGGGGCTGTTTTTCTGCAAAGGGACCAGGACGACTGATCCGTGTAAAGGAAAGAATGAATGGGGCCATGTATCGTGAGATTTTGAGTGAAAACCTCCTTCCATCAGCAAGGCATTGAAGATGAAACGTGGCTGGGTCTTTCAGCATGACAATGGTTCCAAACACACCACCCGGGCAAAGAAGGAGTGGCTTCGTAAGAAGCATTTCAAGGTCCTGGAGTGGCCTAGCCAGTCTCCAGATCTCAACCCCATAGAAAATCTTTGGAGGGAGATGAAAGTCCGTGTTGCCCAGCGACAGCCCCAAAACATCACTGCTCTAGAGGAGATCTGCATGGAGGAATGAGCCAAAATACCAGCAACAGTGTGTGAAAACCTTGTGAAGACTTACAGAAAACGTTTGACCTCTGTCATTGCCAACAAAGGGTATATAACAAAGTATTAAGATTAACTTTTGTTATTGACCAAATACTTATTTTCCACCATAATTTACAAATAAATTCATTAAAAATTCTACAATGTGATTTTTGTGGATTTTTTTTATTTTCATTTTGTCTCTCATAGTTGAAGTGTACCTATGATGAAAATTACAGGCCTCTCTCATCTTTTTAAGTGGAAGAACTTGCACAATTGGTGGCTGACTAAATACTTTTTTGCCCCAAAAACACAGACTTTCGTATACATTATATATTCTAGTGTATTATCATAATTTGTTTAACATGCAAATATTATTTTTTTCACCTCACCCTCAAACCAGATAGACTTGCGCACCCCCTGTGATCTTTGCCGCCCCCCTGAGGGGTGCCCGGACCCCAGGTTGGGAACCACTGTCTTGTAAGATTTAATTAGCTGTATGTGAACAGCTTGGTGGAGTTCCACATGCAACAAAGGTCCTCGGCTCAGCCAGAATCAAACCAGGGACGTTGCAGTTATGGTATGCATCTTAACCACTCAGCTACTAGACCCATTTTGTGATTTTAATGAATGATGAACCAACACAGCTAACATCGCCTTAGAGAAATCCCAGACATCCAATCAAGTGATTGATTACATACGACCAGACTGAGGCAGTTACAATAAAAGGGAATAATCAGAGGTTTGTTTGTTAACAAAGCATAGCTTTATTGTGATGGTGGAAACAGTCTATGAAACACTGACAAACATGGAGGTGACCGGATGGCGGTTTATTTCGCTGCTTTTGCAGCCACTGCCTTCGCCGCCGCCTTCATGCCCTTCTTGTTGTGTTTCTTAGCAAAGCGCATGTTCCTCAGGAACTTAGGGTCCACCTGCAGCAAAGAAAGAAAACAAACGGTGAAGTGAGCAGGCAGGACTAAAGCGTTTACTAGATTTCTTTTTAAAGCAACTTCCAGCACAATAAATGACACAAAGGCTTAAATTGGAATAAAGCAAACCAAACACTTGTTAATCCGCATTAGAGTAGTGTAGTTACACATCTGGCTTCTGGTTGAAATGAAATTAAAAATAAATACTAGATAACAGAACTACCTCACTAGTAGCTGGTCTATACAAATCAGAAATGCCCGGTTACTGCCAAAGTTGAACTGTGAAGGTAACCAGTGGCCAAGGCACAACATATTTTCATCCACAGACAATCTGTCACGAGCAAATTAATTCTTAAACTGGTCTTAACAGCAACAAATGTGACAAAAGTAGCATAATTTCATAGGCACTCCTGTGACAGAAGCAATTAAGGATCCGTTTTCTGTAAGTGAAAGCAAAGGGTATCTTGAGGGGATGTGCTTACGTTTCATACTTGAGTAAACAATGCTTCAGTGTCAGCTAAGAAAAAATTAATTTCACAAAGCTTTAATAACAACCAGCTACAACTGCTAAACCTGTCCACCGGTAAACTCAGGAAAAATAAGCACGGGTTAAAGCATTAATCCATTTGTGAGCCCGAAATGCTGCCCAGCATGAAATGTGTACAATGCAGTGTTTCGGCTATATACGTTTCTTAGTGGTGTTTTATGAAATGTCATGAAGTCGTAATTATGCGACTCTGCAGAGCTCGTTTGCTTCCCTGAACTCAAGTTCAACGGTCATCTGCTGAGAAGTTAACGTTGGCAAACCCTGTGGTCCCTCTGCCTTTGACTTACCACGGCAGGAGACGCATTACTGACATGCTGTATCAACGTTAGGGTTTAAAACTTGTTCCAGGTTAGTGGGAATGGATATTGCTCAAAACCAACATGAAAAAAACTTTGTAATGTTCCCTAAACATTGTTTTGTTGCAAAATTGTATGTAAAATGAGCAGACGTTAAATCACCCGTTTCCCATATCCTAAGGTGGCATCCATTTGCTGGTTTTTCTTAGCGGTTATTAACTATTAAATAGGTCCACTGACGGCAATGTTATTGTTCATATTCTGGCACTTTTAATAATGACAGTAGTAGTGGTCATAGTAAGTGAACATGTGATCAGACATGCACATTGGAAAATGTGTTTTGTATCTGGACTTGTTCATTAGCTCTCTTTATTAATTCTCAAAGCTGAATGGACTCACTAGTAAAACTGATTATATTCTGATCAAAAGACTGTGTGTAAGAGGAAGGACACTGTATCTTGGAATGTAATTCTAAGACAAATGATGCTTTTAAGAAACGATTGCAAATGAAGCACAAAAAAAGCTGCAAAAAACTTCGACACCCGTTCCCTTCTGCTGGAAAAAATCCTAGCGGAAACACTGCAATGTATTGAATTAAGTACTATATAAATGTACATATGCACAGGCATGGTGCTTGAGAACTTTAAGCCC
The DNA here is from genome assembly GCA_023566125.1 of Zingel zingel. NCBI lineage: Eukaryota > Metazoa > Chordata > Actinopteri > Perciformes > Percidae > Zingel > Zingel zingel. The sequence goes on from CM042319.1 coordinate 20,563,191, forward strand.
TGAATAAGTAAATTTCCCCACAATACAATGAACAGCTACCAACAGGACGACGATATCCAACGACGCTTTCAGGATTTGAGACTATGTTTAGATGGAAACGATCTGAAGATAAAACGTAAGTGGCGTTGCGTTCTCACTTTTTTTCCCGCGTTTAGACGAGTGTTTTGGGGGGAAGGCATATGGTGACGCAAAAGTGTGTGAAATTCGATGTAGTATGCACACCAGGCGGCTAGGTGGTAGTGTGAAGCACTGCCACACAACACCGCCAAGTCCGCTACCGTCTACTTCTCTCCCTCTCCTCTCCCTAGTAGCGCAAAACCAAAATAGCGAAGCAAACAAAAGCTGACAATTTTGTCTGGACAGACGAGGAGGTGGAGTTATTGCTCCAAACAACCTTAGATTACAAAGCCACAACAGGGCATGGACTGAGAGTCCTGCCAGTCAAAATATATAGACATATGGACCAAATTTCTTCAGCAGAATCCCGTACCTGGAGGGACGTCAAATCCAAACGAGAAAGCCGCTATCTGTAAAAGTCAGATATCAAAGCTGAAAGCCATCCGGACTAAGTATAGGCAGGTTATGGATACCCAATGGCAGAGTGGCCATGGGCGAGTAATCACTATATTTTGATTTATGTAAAGAAATATGGGGTGCCACCGTGAGCAGATCGGAGCAGACTTTTCGTTTTTACCCTTTAGATGGGAATCTAAGCCCCAAAAATGCAGTCGCCGTCTAAACGAAAGGCACTGATAACATATTTTGTCGTTTTCACCCGCGAGCGTTGTCGTGTAAACAGGGCCTTAAATTCTTGTCAATTTCTCAGCTGCTTGTGTAGCAGGAACATTTTCTACAAAAAATGAAATCTAATTAGTCAAAATCTAAGTTAATGTCAATGAAATGTAATCAGTCTTAAAGTCTGCCTTGAATCCAATTTCCATTAACTTTTCATATAAGACAATGCGATGATCATTTTGGATTCAACAGCGGTGTAAACAGCCCCTTAGCTGAAGACTTTACAATTACTAAATTACCACTTAAAAACACACTGCTTGGCTACAAGGAAAATATAACTTTCATTATTCTCCAGACAAGGCTTGACATGATCACAGTCCCAAATCATAAAAATGGGGACATGAAACTAAGGACCTCCCTGTCACTCAGCACATTTAACCACATTTTACACACACTGCGACTTTGCAGTAAGCAGGTTACCACCGTGCATGCAAACACGCCTGATTTACTTCATAACTGATTTCTCAGAGTAAAGCCAACCTGGTTTCTCATCACCCTATCAACACAGCAGTGTACCTACCCCCTTCAGTGACTCATAACGATCAGATCTGGGCTTCTTGATGCCATTCCTGTGGGCTTTACGAGCTGTTCAGACAAGGGAAGAAACCCAAAAACAGTTAGTCCATTTGTCACATTTCTTGCAACATTCACCTCTGCAAAGTCCACGTTAATATATGTATAATGGTCATGCATGTAAAACTAAATATTGAAATATTCGTGACAGCCTGCCTTTATTGGAATAGCTTGTTATAATTTTAAATGTTAAGCTCCAAAATGAGTAACGTTAAACTTCAGAGTTTAGTCATACTTACACTGGTTGTGGGTTGTGTGATTCTTTGACTTGGCCATTTCGTCACTGGTTAATCTGAAGAAAGGAAGAAAAAAAAAAGACGTATATCTTTATTTAGCATCACTTATTTGCATCCACTTGCATGTTGGCTAACGTTTGAATCGCTAGCCGGAAACCAAGAAAGTCGTGTAACGTTACTATGTAAACAAAGATGAGTTTGTTAAATGACAACTTCGTGGTGTTACAGTAGCAGTCAAGTGTCGATGTAAAAGTGCATATAAGACAGACATACTACTAAGTAAGCCGTGTTTTAAGAGGTAATGTTGCCCGGTAGCTGCCTTTAGCTACTTTGCTTCAGGCAGCGTTAGCACTTTTCAAATGTGAAATTCAACCATCAACGAGGATCACATCTAAAATATACTGCGGCGGAAATATAAGCAGTAAGGTGATTTATCACATTCATTCACCGATGTTGTGCGGGAATGTAAAATACAAGCAGATTGACTCAGATTTTAAAAGTCCACATAGGTGGGAAAACGGTGTACCTGCAACACGAACAGACGACAACCGGAAGAGAAAGAAAATCAAACCCGGTAGATGAAAAGAAGAAGAGGGGAGTTAAGAGAGGAAGTAAGTCTGATCTGTTTAAATGACAGCGCCGCCATTTGGTAGTTTCTGGAATGACGGGTGATAGACCACAGCTGGCCACAGGATGTCAGCCTCTGTTCATATGACAACTTTACATGTAATGACAGCCATATGAAATTAAGTGTGTGTGTGTGTGTGTGTGTGTGTGTGTGTGTGTGTGTGTGTGTGTGTGTGTGTGTGTGTGTGTGTGTGTGTGTGTGTTTGATATTATTTTAGTTCTATACCCTTTATCCCTCTTCCATTCTGCCTTCTTGAAGACTACCAAACCATGCTCTATTTGAGCAGTGTACTGTATTATCAACAGGCCCTTCTAATTATCCCCAATTGAATAAGGTGTGTAGTTACACATATGCCTTAAAAGATTTCATATTTTGTTGTATTACATAATTCACTCCTCTTAATATCACACCAGCTGTGTAATGTTAGCCTCTTGACTTCAATGGATGCGATTCAGAAATAATTTATTATGTTGATTTGTGAGGATTTTCTTTTGGAACAAAAATGATAAATCAAGGTGGCCTCTAAGATGAGTACACGCTACATGAGTGTCTCTCTGAGACGGGGAAGATGGATATCTAGCTTCTAAATGCAGTGTGAGGTCATTGAAAATTGGGTAATTTCACGACATGATGTGAGGAAAAACATACATCAATATTGTCATTAGCTGTTGACCACAAAATGAATAAAAAAAAAAAAGTCTGGAATAATTAAAATAAAAAAAGAGTGAGTCAGAATTATAAAATAATCTAATCTGTACATGCCATGATTTTGCCTTTGTAAGTCTCATTTTAATTCTCACTAGCAGTGTGGCTCTATTGATGGCAATGTTGTGCTGTCTGTATTCATTGTTTCCAGACAGTGTCCTAATGACTCTGGTGATCTGCTGATTTTTCTTCTAGCTACACCATGCTGTTCACATTTGTAGTTTTGAGTTGTATTTCTCAATAAATAATTTGCCATATAACTAAAACCCAATTAACATGTTAGCATTATTGCTGTGAGCATGTTAGCAGGCTGGTGTTAGGATTTAGCTCAACGCATCACTGTGCCTGTAAGTACAGCTTCAAACAGCCACCAGCATGGCTCAGGAGTGTTTTTGATTTATTATCTTATCATTTAGACTTAAAAACAATTTGTTTTACTTTATATTCTTTGTGAACTTCCTATCTCATATTGCCTACTTAGTGGCTTATAACTTGGACCCCACACCATGAATATTTTCAAATAGTAAATCATATTTTTTATTCCTTTTCCTGGTAGAAATGGGCTTCCATGTATTCCCCTGTGTGTATATGTGATATGATAATAAAGTATAACTACTACTACTACTGTCTTGTGTCTTGCCGACAATAATATATATATATATATATATATATATATATATATATATATATATATATATATATATATATATATATATATATATTGATACATATTGGGCAGCAAGATATGCCCACGCACACACACACACACACACACACACACACACACACACACACACACACACACACACACACACACATACACATACACATACACACACACACACACACACACACACACACACACACACACACACACACTTTTCTCAACATTAACTAACTTTTCCTCTTCCTTTCCCTTCTCTTCTCATTCTCAGCTGAGGTTGGGTGAATCCCTGCTCAAGCTGAAGAATTCATGCAGCAGCAGCATCCTATATTTAGACCACTGTTTGATCATACGAGCCTCTCCGCTCCACTCTGCAGCATTTGGCTCTGCTCAGTCAATTGCAGATTTGGGTACATGTGTTATTTCATGTGATAGTAGTCAAGAGATGATTGGTTTCCATGTCCTGTGAGATTCTTCACACATGGTAGTTTTGGTGGTACACATCTCTTTGAATATTTTCTCAGTATTATCTGTGCGAAATCTTCATTAATAAATCAAGATAATCTTACTTTGTTCACTGAAACTCACAATTATTACAACTCTCCCCAACAAGTGGTGCTATGGGAACATTCCTCAATATGTAGAATAGGCTCATTGTTGTCCCTTGTGGTTGTTAGGGGGGGGGGGGGGCAACTGAATACTGCAACATTAATATTAATAATGTTCCATCTATCTATCTATCTATCTATCTATCTATCTATCTATCTATCTATCTATCTATCTATCTATCTATCTATCTGTCTGTCCAATCTCTGCTCTAAACCCACACCTACAAACATACACACACTTTCAGTTCTGCCAAGACCAACACTAACTCAGTTACAGAATACATTTAACAATTACATCTTCACTGCAAAAAATCAATGCACATGCAAATCCATTGTGGTTTATGTTTTGTTTATGTTAACATTTGGCTATATTACTTCCCTGATATTGCATTGTGTATTTCATATCACAGGAAAGTCCAATTACTTTTACATCTTCATTTGTTGCCATGATCGGTTTGTCGTAATTACTTTTTTTTCTCTGTGTTGAATGGTTTAAAGGCCTCTAAAGTATGATATAACGTCAGGAGGATGTTCTCATGTATTATTATTATTATTATTATTATTGTATGTTTATTACTGAGGTCATATTTATTAAAGGTGGTGTTGTACTGGACTACATTACATTGTGAGGTGTTTGTGTCCCATTCACATTAATTTCATATAATGCAGTCAGTACAACACATCACTAATTATGATCCTCAATGGAACTGAATTAACACCTCTATGAATTATCAATGCAGGACTTTACATTGTGGTATTACAGCGCTGTTTTCTCTCACCAATTATTATTCTAACTTCTCTGCTTTATTGCGTTCAAAAAAAAAATCCCCCTCTACTCTCTTTTTTCTTCATTCATCACGACCCACCTACTTTCTCATGCTATCTTTTTCTTAAACTTGAACTCAGTCTTTAGCTCTTTTCTCACTTTGCACCTCTCTCTCAGTTTTACCCCTGAACTCCCTGTGTTGCTCTCTCTTTTTCACTGCTCTCACCCATTTTCATTTCCTTTTCATCTGTGAGAGGAAATCTTGTCTCTGAGCAGCACAGTCAGTCCCTCAGGGATTCACTTTACCACAGCACATAAAAGAGGATGCTTATTATGTCTCTGGATTTTGGAGACATTATACGGAGGCACATCCAAACTGAATGGAAGATCCATTAAGCGTTGCATGCACAAGTGCAAATGAATATAACACCAGGATATTGAAAGCTTGAAGAGTTACAGTGGTTATCAATTTGTAATGGGTTCTGTCTTTGGCTTTAATGTAAATAAGGGGTTGAAGTTTTGCAAGCCCATAAACCAATGGTTAGTATTTCTGTATGAGATTGTTTACTTTAAAGTCTGTACTCATACTGAATGAAGGGGGCAAATCTTACTGCTTAAAGGTTGTTGTATATGTTTAATCAAATCAGCTCTGTAAAGTTGTAATACTCTTTTTATAAGTTTTCCAAACATTAAAGACTTGTTTCATGACATCTTTCCGATTTAGTAAATTACATGGGCCCTTCTGACAGAAGTGTACATAGATTTATAACTTAAAACAACTATGACAAATATGTTAACAATGGATGAAATGAACCTGCAGAGAATTATCACTGAGTATGCACTTCCTCTCAGCTATGCATAGCATTTACATAACATCCTTCTTTCAGCTTATTGTTTTGGTTTTCTGGCGCTTAACTTTACTTTTGCTTTACTCTCACTGCTCTCATCAGTGTCGTTTGTAGAGGCTGCAGGCAGCTGTTTTTGGCAAAAAAAAGCTCAGCGATTCAAATAAGTCTGATACTCTGCTCTATCTCCACTGGTTATCCTCATCCACAGCTAGCTAGCTTCCTTGCTACAACTATGACAAATAGTGACAGAAAATGGCCCCAGAAATGGTAACAAGCATGTGTCAGATATATACATGTGTACAGGTTGTTGTAAGTCGATTCACATAACTCTTAAATCAGCATATTACAGGATATGGCAGGTTTACATGCAGAACATTTATTGTTACAGTAGGTCAGAAGAATCATCAAGTAAACAGATACATGCAGCAGATGTAAAAGCAGAACTCTTGAACTACAAATTGCAAAGCCCTCTAAAATAGCAGGTGACAATCTAAACATGCCCTTCCTGAACAGCTTCTGCAGTAGTGCCCTTGAGCAACATAGTGAATCACAGAAGTTTAGCTGCCCAGGAGAAAGAATCTGCAGCAGTTGTCGTGTGTATTTGTGCAAATCCAATATCAATATTTTCCTGCCTGGTTAACATGACTACAATGGTAATGCCCTCTTTTTGTAAGCTTGCAATGCACAACAAAACACTGACTGTGCTCCATCAGAGAAAATCACTGGCACATAACACTTGTAAAGTCCCTCCACTTCTACATCAAGCTGGCATTGACATTTATTCACTGGGTGATCCACTCACTCTTGCTGTGTGCATATGTGTGTGTGTGTGTGTGTGTGTGTGTGTGTGTGTGTGTGTGTGTGTGTGTGTGTGTGTGTGTGTGTGTGTGTGTGTGTGTGAGCTTGTGTTTTGCCTGAATGTACATCATATTCTGAATGCTTAAGATATTGTGTTTGAGTTTTCTGTGCTTATGACCTGCAACATAGTCAATAATCAAATGTGCATAATCTCTCTTTTGAATCGTATATCTATCCATCTTTCTATTTATGCTGGCCCTGACTCCTTGTTTGCTTTGCTGCAGTGACTTCATTCATTCTGGTCTTAGGACAGAGATCACTATACGAGAATGAAAGGTAGAATTAATGAATGAGAAAGTAGAGGAGGGAAGCAGAGTGTGTATATTGGTGCTGGGAGAAAACAAGTGGGTGGTCTTGGCTAAGATTTAGCTCTCCTATTGGTTAATGAGAGGGGATGAATGAATCTATCCATTCATCTCTCCTCCTTCCATTCCCCACATCACTGTGGCTGACACACACACTAGAGTGCAGAACGGGCCGCATTTTTCTGTCCAAGCCCGGCCCGTGTCCGACAGAGCAATAACCGAACCCGACCCGAGCCAAACCCAAACCCGACACAGTTAAAATAAAAAAATGTTCTCATACTAATGACACATGTACGTTTGTTTGTGTGGAAAGCCCGGTTTTATTAAGCAACTGTAGGAAGGCATTTGGAAATGTCAACAGATGAGCGCATCAGCGCACACGGGGCAACAAGCGCACGTTAACACAGGCACGCACCTACATAATAGGCTTTTTTAAATTTAAAATGTTGAGTGCCTTATTTTCGCTGATGTGACCGAGCCCGACCCGAACCCGAACATCATTTCTAAATATCTGTCCGAACCGCCCGTCGGGTACCGCCGGGTCCCGACGGGCTCTGTTGGGGTATCAATCCTCTAACACACACACACACACACACACACACACACACACACACACACACACACACACACACACACACACACACACACACACACACACACACACCAAACTTTTACCACATACTAAAAATGAAGTTTCTATTTTTTATTATTACTGTATTATGTGTTCTTGTATGTATGTTATTAATATTTTTTTTGGCCACTTGGGGACAGCAGAAATAAGTAGTAAACATGACCGGACATAGTCTCACTTTGAAAAGTTGATATGGTGAACATGTTAGCAAACAGTTTTTATTTTTGTAACAGATAGCAATAATCTGGGTTTTCCCGTGTGAAGGCAAAGATAAATAACTTAAATCCCTGTAGAGAGATCTCATTTGTTAAACATCAAAATGTTTTCAAGAATCAAACATTTTCTCTGAAAATGGTATCAACGTGATATCCAACACACCCAATATTCTTGGAAATGTACCCAAGTTATGGCTTTTCCTCTGTTTAAATGACCTAAAAAACGGAGACTTGCTGTTATTCATTTCAGTATTAATTACTGAAATGTACTGGTCTCCGGCTTCCCCGCTCTGCTCTCAATCAAACTAATTAAAAACTCAGCAGCCAGAAAATGAATGTGAGCCAGTAAATATGATTACATTATCTCAGTCTCTTTTCATTGGAGCATTGTGAATGCACATACTGATTATAAAGTACTGTTTCTAAAAGCATTACATTCCTTCACCACACAATAATATATATTACTGATTCACTTGCAGTCTCTTCACAGGATACACATTTACTGTAGCTTCTCGACAGACTAGGGAAACACATAAATTAGAAATGTATACAGCTGTATATAGAAACTATATGTGTGTTATGTAGGCCTAATAGCTACATGCAATATACAAATATACTGTAGGCTATATAATACACACACAAATACAACTATAGTAATAATAATAAGCAACACATATTTGCTAAATAAACATTTAAACAGCTAAATATCAGGCTACACATACAGACAGGAGGCTAAACCCAAGCACGTCATTCACACAGAAAAGACAAGGAAACCATAAACTAATATGAACTAAAGCAACTAAAGTAAAATCCAAGTTTTTCACAACCCCTGATGCACGGTTGGATTAACACTGTTGGGTAACCCTTAATTTCTACTCTGTCCAATATGTGTGCATTAGTTATTAATGTGTAGTTTGTTTGTGTCAACTTTATTAGGCACATGCAAGCACAAAATAAACTGAAATAATAATTCATGATTAATCATATCTTGGCTGGTTTGGACTTGTATGGCTGTTTTTTTATTACAGTGCACATGTTCACAATGTCCACACTGACAGTGATGTGTGAAATGCTATGCTAGCTGTGTTAGGTGTGCAGGGAAGTTGAGGACCCAAATGCAGAGAGCAGGCAGGCAGACAGGAGAAGTTGAAGTTAAGAATTTAATGGAACCAAACACAAAATAATCAAGGTAGTCCAGAGCATAGCTGACACGGAGAAGACACGGAACAAATACACATAACATTAACAATGATCTGACACAGGACAAGGGGAACACAAAGACGAAATACAGAGGGTAATGAGGTAACGAGAGGCAGGTGACACAAGGGCTGGGAAACAGGTGGAAAACATCAGGCAATCACAAGAGCGGGAAACTAAAGACAGGAAGTAATCTAGACAAGACAAGACAAGACAGAAAAGACAGATTTCAAAATAAAACAGGAACCAGAACATATACAACCATGACAAGCTGGCTATGTTGGCCAAATATATTGCAACAACATTTATAAGACTTATAATTGCAATAAAACTGCAATTATTTAAAAGGGCTTCATGAAGACATTTAACATTCCTTATTAGCACCAACAAGTCCACCAAGAATAACATTTAGTGTAAATGTGGACTGTTTGTTGGAACCATGAAACAAACCGTTTAATGTGTATAAAAAATCCAATGTTTTGTTGACCCGACCTCCTCCCTAAGCAGACTTTGTCATTCTTTGGAGCTCTTGTTGAAACGACTGATGCCTGATGACTGCCCTTCTTCTTAGGAGGACCGTCACCTTATCACACATGACATAGATTAATGTAAAGTAATTCGCTGGTTGAATAATGGACCAGAAACTGAGGCAAACAAACTGTATTAATCATATTCTGGTGACTCACTTGTATCACTGCCACACTCACTCACATTCACACAGTGCATGCACATATATTTGACACACACATATATGTGTTTTCACAACACACCTACGCTCACACTTGCACAGAGTGAAGCTCAGCATTTGGTATTTTTGAACACAGTGTTGTTGGGTAGCCTGTTATACAATATGTGTCTCAGGGACAGCCAATCTTAGGTGGGAAGAGACTTTAAAAAGGCACGACTCACTATTGTCCTTCCAGAGAGAGAGGGAGAGAGAGAGAGAGAGAGAGAGAGAGAGAGAGAGAGAGAGAGAGAGAGGAGAGAGAGAGAGAGAGAGAGAGAGAGAGAGAGAGAGAGCGAGAGAGGGAGGAAAGAGAGAGAGAGAGAGAGAGAGAGAGAGAGAGAGAGAGAGAGAGAGAGAGAGAGATATGAAGATTAGATTAAAAGTTATCACCTCTGCCACTGGGCATTTCTACTGAATTACTGACGAGATACTAGAACAGAAAACACTGAGGGGGTGTTGTGATGTGAGGTGCGTTTGATATGAAAATGTAATTTTGATGCTCTAGAAAAGGAGGTTTTGAATTAAACATGACCTTAATGAGATGATGTTAACATGCTGTGATGAGATCTTTAACTATATATATATATATATATATATATATATATATATATATATATATATATATATATATCATTGCTGGAATACAACATTTATTTATTTATTTAAGCCTGTTTTTATGAAGGAGCAGGACCTGAAGCAGATCACTCACTTTAAATATCTGGCAACAATCATTGACAATAAACCCACCTTTTAGACCAATGTAGACTACATCTACAAAAAGCAAAGGCAGCTGCTCTCTCTCCTCAGGAAATTGAGGAGCTTCAATGACATCAACCACAACCTGACCATGGTCTATAGGTCACTCACTGAGAGCACTCTCACCTATAATATTGTCTCCTGGTATGGGAACCTCTCAGCTAGACACAGGAACAAGATGACTGGTTAACCATGCCAGATCACCGGAAATAAACAATTGCAACTACAGAACCTATACAACCGGTCCATAACCAAAAAGGCAACCCTGTATCATAATGATCCCACCCACCCCCTTCACTCATCATTCCATCTGATGTCATCTGGCAGGATACTCAAGGTCCCAATAGCCCATAAAAACTGTAAAATAAGTCATTTGGACCCTCTGCTGTGGTACTTACTGTGTGCAATGACAATATAGATGAATGTAATCAAATTCATTAATTTACTATTCCCTACGTAGTAAACACTAGCTACTTGACTCCATAGCTAGCATACCATTGAAATTTCTGACACTTATGAATTATCCTCAATATGCTGCAGGTGTTGTTTTGAATAATTCTAATTCTAAAAATAAAAAAGGCGAAGCATTGCACTGTGGTTGAAATTAGAAGCGTTCAATGGACACTACTTTTTTCGTTCCTTTGTGGCCATTTTTTAGGGGAATGTTTTTAATTTTTCATGGTCCCAGTACTTGTCATGCCTCTCCTGCCCTCTGGTCATCCAAAGTGAGTTCTTTCTCCTCTGAAGATCACCTGCCTCATCAGATATTCCTCATTCCCTCATTAGCTTCATTAAAGACAGCTTTTTGCCACTAGTCTGTCATAATTTCTATGTTGCCATATTCTGGGATGTCTCAGCCCTTGTGTGGTATATTTTTATGCCTAAAAAGTTTGCCACCCTACCCCCAAGGTAACTTAGAACTAAGAGCTTTGTTTCTATGGTAACAGGCAGTGACACCTGCTGACAAGTGGAACCGAATGACAAAAAAACATGGCTTCATATTTTGTGGTTTGTTAACAATGTTAATGAGCGAGTAATAAGAAGGGAAAAATATTGCCGTAACTCGTTGGAAATATACAGCAGTGAGGACACCGTCAGTCGTCTTCATTTCTGCACTGTGTTGAGGTGTTATGTTACTGAAAGTTTTTTGTACTGTACTTCTAAATTTTTCCCCAGGAAAATGTCCTTGTAACTTTTGAATCCTTTCAGAGGGCAAACTGCTGGACTGCGGGGAATCTCAGCAGTTTGATACAACCTCTTCTTTACCTAGAATTCGTATAGCAAATTAGTCGATAGTCAAGAACTAGACTGCTTTGTTCTGAAGTCTGACTATTAGTTCGATCTAAGCCATTGTCGAAGTCTATCTTTGTTAAAACAGCCCCAGGTGCTGATATGTTGTATGTACACCAAGCTAAACGTACCAGCTGGGCACAAGTTTTGTATACAATAATACAATCTGCATTGATTTGAAGTTAGTACATATGGACCAGCTGAACTTGTGTTGTGGGGGTCAGGTATCTGGGCAATGCTTACCATCTTTACCATCCAATCCTGCCGCCATGTCTGCAGTTGGATCCTGCTTTCTGTTGCCTGTTACCAGAACAATGACACCACCAATAAGAAAAGTGGTTTAAAAACACTTTCTATCCATTTCTAACACATATGTGAACTAAATACACAGTCTACATGTATAGTTATAGCAACCTGCCACATTATTTGAAATCTTCCCCTTGCTGTGCCAGTTGTGTCAATCATTCCCCACACCTCTTAAGTAACAGATACATCTTGCCACCTGTGCTGTTGGATGTAATGTGGAGAGTTAATTTCAAACATGGCCTCCTGACACTTCACAGTGACAGTAAATATGTGCATACAAAGAATAACGATGATATAGTCATATTTTCATGAAAAAAAACATGTGCTTTTTGCATAGAGGCACAAAGTGACAACAATATAAGCCATAATTAACAGAGAAATTGTGTCAGAAGCAAAACATGTGTCAGTTTAACACCAATTTACACTCTGGCCCACTTCCCAAACTCTTCCATATAATAAAGTCACTGAACCCTTAGTGACTGCCTGACCCTGAGTCGAAATAACACCGCTCCTGACACTTTTCCTTGTTCCTAATCGTTACTGTCACAGCTTCACACTTATACAAATGGTCTTTTGAGATTTGTTGTAACATGCAAAGTATTGCCAATACATTATAATTTCATAAAAACTACAGTGAAAATAGGTTCCGTAATTAATTAAAAGAAATTGAATTTCTGAAGAAAATCGGGTGCGCACACATTAACAGGATGATCTACTGTAGTTCAAATGTAGTCAAGAAGCACAAGAAAAATAAATTAATGTGTATTTGTATTTTAGGTCTGTATTTTTTCCCCCCTAAAGTCTTTCACCTTAGAAAAAGCAGCATGTAGTCCACAAACGGCTAAGACTAAAGATGACTGGGGTCTAACAATTGATTTTTTATAATAATAATTTTTATTTTAATAATGTGGCTGTGTCTTATTCTCTTCTATAAAGCTAGGTAGCCAAAATGATTTAAATGAACAATGTTTTTGCTCTGAGATGACTGGTAAGCCTTATAAGTTCCGCTATATTATTGTGAATCAATGTCAATTGCTGTAAATCCTGTATATTTTTTTCCACTTTCGATTTCTCCTTTGACACTGTGTCTTACATTTCTGGTTTAAAAAAAATTATAAAAAAGCACTGTTATGCAAAGAATAGTCCATTGATGGTCATGCATTTGTTTTTGACCTTCAATATTCTTTGATGGGTAATGTGAAGAGATACAGTAGGCTGAAGAGAAACAAATACACAGCGTCTATTACAAGGACAGGATCCTCAGAGAGTTGAGTGATGTATGTTAATGGCCTTGTTTGTCTCTGGGTGTCTTCTGATTATTATCATGCTTCTTTTCTTCAGGCCTGGACAAAACCACTACTGGATCATTTTCTAATGATTTTGTTTAAACAACTAGTCTGTGTTACTGTTTAACTTTGTGTTACCATGTGCACAATAAACCAGACAAACAAGAGGTATTTTGATTTTCTCCTCCTTTCACTCTCGCTTTTTCATAGCAGGAATTAATGTGCTGTCAAGGTGTGTCAAGCCTGGTGTAATTACAGTGGTGGTTGGTCTGTACATGTTCACACACACACACACACACACACACACACACACACACACACACACACACACACACACACACAATGCAGAGT